>PVKC010005883.1:0-32250 GCA_004027635.1 Crocidura indochinensis | reverse complement strand
AAGAAAAGGTAAAAAAAAAAAAAAGCAAAAAACAATCATTTTTCCACATATTTATTTATCAATCTATCGATTTTTTTCTGATGTCTTTATTTTGGTGTAGAGATTGAAGTTAAATGTCTCCAATATTATTTTATTTTATCTTATCTTTCTCTTTCTTTTTGCACTCCAGCATGATTTGATTTCAGAACCGAGACTATTGAGTGGTGTTAGTCTTTATTGCTGTAGTGCTCACTGGATATTTAATTTGATATTTCTTTCTGTATTGTTGTGGTGTTTCAATTACCTTTTTCACATCCTCTCTCAAACTGAGGTTGAAAGCCTCTAGAAGGACTCCACCCATTTTCAGTATATTTGACTTCTTTTTTTTTCTTTTTTCTTTTTTCTTATTTTGTACCCTAATCTATTGCTTTTCTTTTCTTCAAACAAAACCACATAACTCGATTTATCTAGCTCTGCCTCTAAAATAAAGGGGGAAATAAGAGAGGGTGACAGGACCAAACAGATATAACTAATAGTAAGACCAAACAGACCAAACTAATAGTAAGCTATACAAAGAGGGGACCACCTACTCTAGCAGCCAGGGTGGGGGGTGGTGGTGGGGGATATGGGTTTCAGAAAGGGAACTTAGATGAGGGTAGGACTTATTTGGTGATGGGTATTGCCCTGATTCAATGTTAATATGTACCTAAAACACTACTGTGAAAGATATGTAAGCCATTATGATAAAAAATTGTGTTTTAATCAGAAATGTTCTTTGACTTATGTATTATTATATTAATTATACTATATGTTATGTTATATTACTATATTATGTTATGCCAATTCACCTCAATATGTTAATCAATTTTGTCTCTTGAATAAATTCTTACAATAAAAAATAATAAAAACAAATGTTTAAAAAAAAACAGGGCCTCACATAATGCAAAGCATGTGCTCTGGCATCAAGTTATGTCACTGGTTTTATGACATCTTCACTGCAATGAGTTTTCCGAACCACGTATAGAGCATGACTGTTAGTTTTTGGACCAGTCATCCTTTTCCATTACTATCCTGCAGATGATTAGAATGTTCGTACACATTTAATTAAGTTTCCACTCTGTTCCTTGTTGAGTTTTGTTTAAAATGTTCATCCTGTGTCCTGTTACCTTCAGATCTAGAAATTTTGGAGTATTTGTTTTGCTTTGCTTTGTTTTAGATGTCTTGAGATTTCCTGCAGAGAGAAGTGTACTATATACAAACAAGGCCATTTTATTTCTTCCTTTCTATTTGTAATCCTTTTATTTTGCTCTAAATTAGGTTTGTTTTTGAGCCACACTCTGCAATGCTTTGGGGTTACTCCTAGTAGTTTCTAAGAGATTGCATAGTGTTCTAAGAGATTTTTCTTTCGTTTTGTTTTGGATTTATATCCAGCAGTGTTCAGACCAGAAATTTCTCTGTGACCAGATATTTCTCCTGCTCTGTGGCCAGAAAGTCCTCCTGATGGAACCAGATGGGATGTCAGGGGTCAAATCTGGCTTGCTGCATGCACGGCAAATGACCTACTCACTGCAATAAAGCTCTGCACCTTCAGATATATTTTATCTTAAATATAATCTGAATGTTAGCAATTACTTCGCTTTTATTTGCACCAGTTGACATTATCATACAATTTCTCTTCTTAACATGTTAATATTAAAAGCAACATTGCTTGCTTTTTAAAATAACATTTCAGTCTTGCATCTAAAAACAGAGCTCACTTCATCATAGTGCTCCCAATACTTTAAACATACCTCTGAATTTTATATTCATGTAAAAATGTGTGTGTGTGTGTGTGTGTGTGTGTGTGTATGAGTTACAATCAACAATGGTCTTGGCCTATTCCTTCCTAAGGGATCACTCCTTGTGGGATTTGGTCGACCATTTGGGGATCAAACCTGGGTTACCTATGTGCAAATAGAGCAGTGTACACACTCTGCCAATATTTGTTAATATTTTGATAAAGAATTTATGTCTATACCCTTAAAGAAAAAAGCAGACAAAAATATAATCATATAGCAAAAAATTAAAGTCAAGGCATCAGTGAAATGGTGGCTCATTCATGTTTTATGACACCATTGAAATATATGTCACCTCAGTCTCCTTTCAAATACCACATTTAGATTTGCTTTTAACTTGAAAGTCCCCTCCTATATGATCATCCTGAGGTCTCTATTACCCCACCTGAAGATTATAAGGCTTCCCATGAGAGGTAACTTTGAGAGTTTTATAAAAGTTAGCCTGGATTGTTAATGATTTAAATACCAGAACTCCTTCTCTTAACTGATAAGCAATCTCCTTCCTTTCTGCAGAACAAAATGTTATGATAAAATCTTACCTAATGTGTCTGGAACATTGTAACACACCTGGCACCATAGTCTTTCACCTGTTTCTCTTGACATCAATTTAAAAAACAAGATTCCCTCATTGCTTCATCTTAGCTCATAGTCGCCTCCTCCTACAATTAAAGTAGGCTTGGTGTTGTTGTTTTTTTTTTTTAAGTTATAAGAACCAATGAAAGTGAGAAAGGACTTAGTTTGCTTTAGGACCATAAATATAGTTCATGTCCAAAGCCAGCAGATCATACGCAGCAGAGAGTGAGCACATTTCAGAAGAAAGAGAAGGCAATTCCCTCACTTCTACCTTCTCAAGTGCCCAGTATCTTCTTGAAGTTGGTAAGTCTCTGTGCTCTTTTGCTTCATCTTCAGTGATCTGACCATTGCTTGATTTAAAAAGGAAACAATGACTATAAGGATTCATCCTCAGCATTGTTATTCCCAGTCACCTAACTAACCCTGTCTTTTCTCCTAACATGCCCAGGAAAGTTCCTGTCTGAACCAAATGAAAAGTCAGTCTCAACTCTTATCTTTGATTCGGTGTTCCAGAGTGGGATATGGGGCCTATTTCAAGCAAAACAGAAAAATTGTTACTTGGATTTTCAAGTCTTCTGACTACAGGAACCCAGACCATACAATTCCTCGGTACTATAATATTGCGAAGCATGTGTTAGACCAATGGTCCCAACTAGAAAAGGTAAAACTTGTTTTTAATATTGAAATATTGGTAAAATCCCACTGTAAGGTGTTTGTTTTATTACCAAAGATTTTTCACTTGTGGTACTAAAAAGGGAAAATTCAGAGAAGATATTTTATATAAAATGACTAAGATAGCCAGCCAGATCTGTGTTCATATCCTATTTCTGTCATAAAAATTATTTGACCTTGAACATATTACTTACCTCACGGAATGTTATGTTTTAATTTTCCAAATGGAAAGATTAAAAGCACCTGTATCCTAGTGTTGTTGAGAAAGTTAAAAGTTATATAAAAAGGATATAATTGAACATCTTGCTATTACTATAAAATTAGTTTTTATTATCCTTATATATTATATAATGAATGATAAAATATCATATGAAGCAACTTGTTTGTAATAAAATAATTTCAAATAATCCAAGAGGTCAAATATAAAAGAAATTCATTTAAAGTGTACTGATTTTTCAAAGGTAAAAGATAGCCACAGTGTGTTAAAGTAGGACACAAAGAAAACATAAGTTTGCATCTTGATAATGGAATGAGAATAATCTGGAAAATGAGATATTACTGGATCCTTAAATGGATAGGATTTCAACAATGGTTATGAAGAAACAAGTTCGGTTGTCATGAACTGGGGATATGGCAGTAAGAAATTACAAAAAGCACACAGGGATGATAGACTTTGAGTGACAGACCATATAGAGTAGTGGTTATTTATTTGAAAAAAAAAAAAAGACAGGCAGCTATCAAATTTTTAAAGGTCCTACAGTTGGAGGTAGGAGTTTGGAACTAAGTGAATGGGTCACTAAATGTTTTTATGTGATATGAAATGCTGCTGCATGAACAATACAAGAACAATTTAGAGTGATCTTGGGATCAGATCAAAATGATTCCTCTGATGATATATCACAGGATGCTATTGGCATCAAAGGTTAAACATTCAAAAATGGTATTGCTAACTGCAAAATATGCCCTGGCTATATAGCCCAACAAAAACTAGTAGATAAGAGTAAATGGATTGGATTGGGGGGCAAGGTTCTTTTTTTTTTTTATTTAAACATCTTGGTTACATATATGGTTGTGATTAGGTTTCAGTCATGTAAGGAACACCCCCTTCACCAGTGCAACATTCCCACCACCAATGTCCCAAGTCTCCCTCCCTCCCAACCCACCCCCACCTGTACTCCAGACAGGCTTTCCAGTTCTCTCATTCATTCACATGATTAGGGTAGTTCTCTGTGTAGTTATTTCTATAACTGCACTCACCACTCTTTGTGGTGAACTTCATGAAGTGAGTTGGAAGTTCCAGCCCTCCTCCCATTGTCTCTGAGGATTGGTGCAAAAATTACTTTTATTTCTCTAAAAAGGGGGGGTTAAGGTTCTTAATGGTGTTTGTATTATCGTCATTTTTATTGGTTATGAAGAGAAGGAGTTGAAGAATATTTGAATATCCTGCTCCTTCCATTATCACTGTTATTATAAGAGAGTTAAAATATGGGTTTGATCTCAGAACTATAGGGTTCCTTGAACACAGCCAGGAATAATCCTTGAGCAAAGACAAAAAAAGTAGGTTGCAAAGAAAGAAATAAATGAAGTTAGAAAGAACAAAAAGAGCTATGAAGGAGAAGAGGTAGAAAGGAAATAAAGAGAGATGAGACAGAAAAGAGGAAAAGGTAGGAAGAAAGGAGAGAAAGCATATAGGTTGAATGGAATAGGAAAAGGAGAATTTAATCTTCCTTCCCTCTTATGAAGAGAGGGAGGAAAGAAAACCATCCCCTTGACTAAAGAGGGAAATTCATTGAGAATGGAGAAACTCCACAAGATCTGCAACTCGTCATTAAACACTGTTGGAAAATATATAGTTTCTTTCTCAAAAATTGCTCCAGTGAAAATTAAACCACAGGTATGTTTGGGAATAGAAAGAGTTAAAACGGAGTAAAAAGAGCTATCTGTCTTGTTCAACAAATAAGATGGCACACTGAGAAGTCTTTTCAAGATATTTAGAATCAGGCCTCAGAATAGCTGAAATCCAATATAATTATCATCCTAATATTACTCAACATTAATGTATTTGCACTGACTTGAGAAGTAGTCCCCTGTAGCAATATGCCAGGCTTCCTGAACTCTCTTTATGATCTAGTCTCTCAAGGGCGACCCTCACTCTAACAAGTGGAGACCTCCTAACCATTGTCCATGCCGACTAATAATGAATATTTTTAATATCTCCCTACTTAGGATGGACTTAGAGAGCCTTCCTTTGCCCTCTGGGAGGCCAATATTGAAGGAGAAAAAGATAAATGGAGCTTTGAGAGAATGACTCATTTCTCTCAGAAGACAGCCAGCATTCTCTCAGACATCTGTGCCCTCAGATCTGGGGACCAGTTGATGCTAATCCTGCCCCCAGCACCAGAAACCTACTGGATTGTCCTGGCCTGTATGCGTTTAGGTGAGGCTTGGGAGAGGGACATTGGGTTGGAGGCTCAGGTATCTCCCAAAATGCTAAAGAAATTTCCATCCTGTGCCTTCAATAGTTCCAAAGTAGAAGGATCTTTGAACAGGCTTTTGTTTACTTCCCAGATTCACTACTTAAAACTTTGAAAGCATAAAATCTCTCTGATTTTCAGTTTGCAGTAAGAATTGCAAAATTCTATTTTGAATAAATAAATAAATAAATAAATAAATAATCTGCGTATAGCACTCAGCTACTCTGGGGGGAGGTCGAACCCCTTGCTGGTGGTCTGTGAGTCCAAAAGTAACTCCCAGAAAGATTAAACCTCATTCTTCTGTCCTCCTCCTGGAGAAAACCCCAGCAACAAATCTGCCACAAACAATCCACTTGAAACAAAGAAGTTAGGGGACCAAAGGTCTGGCCAAGAAAGTTTTTTGTCAGTCTGACGACAGCTCAATTAACCCTCTGACCCAGCCGTCAGCTCTGGCAAAAAGCCTCTTATGCCTCCCCAACAAGACATTTATTTCTTTCCTTAATCGCCCCCACCTGGAAGATCCAGGTGCGACGACAGGCAAAAACAGTATTACAAAAAAATACACAACAATTTCCCCTTTTTTTGTAAATAAACAATAATAATGTACAATACAATAACAATAATAATAATTATCTAACTCCAAACACATAGTTACAAAAGCAAAACTTTAATGAAATATAACATCAATTTTATAAGATTAAAACATTAATTACAATTAATTAAAAATATTAATTACAATAATCACAAAAATACAGAATTAAATATACTTTAAGGGATTCTAATAATAAAAAATACAAATACATAAGCTAAAAAAATTTTACCAAGTCCAAAGTTACTCTAAAAAGATATGGAATATAGAACTCCTAAAAGTCTGACCAAAGACATTTGATGAATCAGGAAAGACGAGTTGCAACTTGATACAGGACACAGCACTGGAACAGTTAATGATGCATTCCTCAGTTCGATATCAGGAGGCTTGCAATTGTGGGTGAAAGAGGCAATCTGCACATGTGATGAGAGTCCTACAAATAAAATGTTAAGGACTAAGGAAGAAAGAGGGAATAATGAGGAATAATAAATTAAGAGATAAAATGTAAGGAAAGGAGAGCCATATACAAAAAAATACAAGACCAATAGACATGCAAATACATACTATACAAAATTATGGAAATAACATTCACTCATAATTATCAAAAATATCTATTAGGCAGGAATCAAAATAGAGCCAAAGAAAAAATTTTAACTGAATCAACAAAAAACACTTTGAAAATACAATAATGGAAAAACTATTTAGATGGATATCTTAAAATTCACAATAACATGGGGCCCGGGAGATAGCATGGAGGTAAGGTGTTTGCCTTTCATGCAAAAGGTCATCGGTTCAAATCCCGGTGCCCCATATGGTCCCCCGTGCCTGCCAGGAGCAATTTCTGAGCATGGAGCCAGGAGTAACCCCTCAGCACTGCCGGGTGTGACCCAAAAATCAAAAAAAAAAAAAATTCACAATAACAAAAAAAATATTTTTAAGACAAGGTCAAGTAAATCTGAAAAAGAATTTCATGTACAATATGACCATAGGTTCCATATTGCAAATATGAAACAGTAAATCTATTGTAATCAGTCATCGATAATGAGCACTGTGAAAAGAGTCTACCCAAAAAGGATGGTTATATCTAAACTATGATTATACCTCCATCTTAAAATCTACATTGAGGGCAATAAAACAATGATGTTACAATGAAAAATCAAAAATTGCCAAATGAATATATATATATCAATACACAATCATAAAGCAACATAAACATGATTAAGAATGATGTACAAGTGTCTTTGGCTGGTTTGACATGGGTGATATGCATCAGACTTCATATCTCTCTGTCTCCATGATCATAAGACCTTTCTTGTGATAGTTCCTAGTGAGCCTTTTTGGCAGGACCCAGAAAGCTACAGAGTAATTGTTCCAATAACACATGGGAGTTTTGCCAACAATTAGGAAATACTTAATGACAAAACCTATTGTTTTGAAATCCATGTTCTGTCTCACAAAAAGTGTCAACATTATAATAGTTGAACAAAATAAAATTAAGTATTTTTTATCTTTATGGAATAGTGAATTTTCATATTTTTAAACCACAAATTATATTAAAGAACAAATGCCGTCATTGGAAACACCTGAAGTTTTGAGTATATGATTAGTGCTTGATGCTCTCAACAATAAGAACTCTTAAAAATAAAAAAAAAGGGGGGGGCGGGCGGTGGCGCTGAAGGTAAGGTGCCTGCCTGGCCTACGCTAGCCTAGGACAGATCGTGGTTCCATCCCCTGGTTTCCCATAAGGTCTCCCATGCCAGGAGCGACATCTGAGTGCATAGCCAGGAGCAACCCCTGAGCGTCACTGGGTGTGGCCCCCCCCCAAAAAAAAGAGGGCTGGAGTGGTGGTGGAGGTGGTAGGGCGTTTGCCTTACATGCACTAACCTAGGACAAACCGCGGTTCCATCCCCTGGTGTTTCATATGGTGCCCCAAGCCAGGGGCGATTTCTGAGCACAGTCAGGAGTAAACCCTGAGTGTCACCGGGTGTGGCCCCCGCAAAAAATCAAAAAAGAAAAAGACCAATATATTTTATGGAGGGAAAGATACTTAAACTATATTGCAGCAGACACAATGTTTGAATGTGACCTGATGATGAATCTAAAATGTAAGATGCTGAAGATTTTACTTGATTAAATGAGATAATAACCTGACTAACTTACTTTGTCCTTCAGTATTCCTTTTTGCTTTAGTGAACTGCTGCCATTCCAGATCTAGTTCCCTGGGACTTTAATTTTGAAATAAAATCTTCATGTCATAAAATCTACAAGTACAGTGAGTGATTCACTATATTTACAAAGCTGTAAAATTCTCCCCTCCTCCTAATTCTGAAAGATTTTTATCCCCTTAAAAGGAAACCCTTTGGGCCCAGAGAGATAGCACAGCGGCGTTTGCCTTTGCAAGCAGCCGATCCAGGACCAAAGGTGGTGGTTCGAATCCCAGTGCCCATATGGTCCCCCGTGCCTGCCAGGAGCTATTTCTGAGCAGACAGTCAGGAGTAACCCCTGAGCACCGCCAGGTGTGGCCTAAAAACAAAAACAAAAAAAAAAGGAAACCCTTTGGTAAAAGATGTGCACTGCCCACTCCATCTCCTGGCACCAATAAATCATTCATTTTGTATTCATGTGCATTTGCTTGTTTGTGTACTATATATAGTTGGAATAATGCAATATGTGGTATTTTATACTTCACCTCTTTCACTGAGCACAATATTTTATTTTTATTGAACCAGAATTATAACATGATTAAAACATGAATTACTAAAATCCTGTAAAATTGTGCATATCACATAAAATATCTATTTTATTTTTGTTGTGCTTATCTTGTATACTATATGCAATTAACATCTATATTAAATACTAATTGTACTATGTATGTATCTATATACAATATTGAGTTTATAACTAAAAGTTTAATTTGTTCTTAATTATAAGACTTGATCTTTTTTATATTATTTACTTTTCCCTCACCTCCTTTGGTATCTGTTAACTGCTCAGAGTTATTTTTTATTTAGTTCAGTCCTTTCTTTGTGTTTATAGGTATCACATGAGTGATATTATGTAGAGTTTGCCTTTGTTCATCTGACTTTTGACTAAGCATAAAACCCACTAGATTAATCCATGTCACAAAGGACAGTATTTCCTTTTTTTGTTTGTTTGTTTTTTGTTGTTGTTTTTTTGTTTTGTTTTGTTTTTGGGGGGTCACACCCGGCAGTGCTCAGGGGTTACTCCTGGCTCCATGCTCAGAAATTGCTCCTGGCAGGCACGGGGGACCATATGGGGCACCGGGATTCGAACTAATGACCTTTTGCATGAAAGGCAAACGCCTTACCTCCATGCTATCTCCCGGGCCCCTAAGTATTTCCTTTTTAATGACCTAATATTATTCCAGTGTATATTCCATTGCCTAGATCTTTATATATTCACTTGAATGGGCACTTGAGTTTTGCAAAAGGACACTTTAATTGTTACAGACAATTATAAATAATATAAATGGGTGAATGTGTGCATAGTTTGGGGATACCTTCCTATTTGGGAAGTAAGTGCTCAAACGTGGGATTTTATTGTATAAAAATACTTTTACGCGTTTGCCTTTCATGTAAAAGGTCATCAGTTCGAATCCCGGTGCCCCATATGGTCCCCCGTGCCTGCCAGGAGCAATTTCTGAGCATGGAGCCAGGAGTAACCCCTGAGCGCTGCCGGGTGTGACCCAAAAACCAAAAAAAAAAAAATACTTTTACATTAATTCAAGATTCACCATGCAGTTTAATATAGAGATTGCACCAACTTATATTAGTAGCAATAGTGCATAAGAGTTACCCTTTCTCCACATCCACTCTAATAATTTTCTTGAATTTGAGATATTTGTTATCACTAGCGTGGGGCAATATATCATTGTGATTTTGATTTTCTAATAATAAATGATAATGTTATGTCCACTAGTCATTTGCATATCTTCTTCAAAGATGTGTCTTATTCATATTTTCTGCCTGTTTCTTTTGTTCCAGTTATTGTTGTTATTGACTTTTATGAGCTATTTATATTTGGAGACTATACCCATAATATGTGCAAACTTTTGCTCCATTCATCATGATGTTTTGATTTTGGTGAAATATTCATTAATTGTGCATTTGGGGGGGTTGGGGTCACACCCAGTAGCGCTCAGGGGTTACTCCTGGCTCTATGCTCAGAAATCGTCCCTGGCAGGCACAGGGGACCATATGGGATGCCGGGATTCGAATCACCGTCCTTCTGCCTTACTTCCATGCTATCTCTCCAGCCCTGCATGTTTTTATTTTAATGTAGGTTTTTGTCTAATTTTTATTTTCTTTTTTTTTTAATTTGTCTTTGGTTTGGGGGCCATATCTGGTGGCACTCAGGGTTACTCCTGTCTCTGTGCTCAGAAATCATTCCTGGTAGGCTCAGAGGACCATCTATGATGCCAAGAATTGAACCCAAGTCCATCCTGGCTTGGCCACTTACGAAGCAAATGCCCTACTGCTGTGCTATCTCTTCAGCCCCCTAAGTTTTACTTCTCTTAATGCTGGAATAAAATACTCAAAGAAACTTCTAAGATTAATGTCAGGAAGTATTTCTCTTATGTTTCTTCTATGTATTTTATTGTTTCTTGTTTTAAAATCAAGTCTTTAATCTATATTGAATAATATTTGTATATAATACTAGAAGGTGTTTTCCTTTCCTCCTTTTTATTTCTTTTTATATTTTATCAGCTCTATTTAAGCATAGGAACCATTATAATACAACTTCACGTCCAAAAAAGTCTTTGGGCTGCTTAGCTGCCTGTCTTTTGCTTCTCTCTTCAGCAATGGTGAAACACATGCCTTTTTCTTGGGGAAGAGAAAGCCCCGGTTTATTGCCCTTGCCTATCACAAAATTGTTGAAGAGGCGATGGAAAGCTATTGCCTTAGCATTTTTCATATGGACAACATCAGAAGAACCAGGATGTTGCTCTCTGTTAGTGATTATATCAAGTCTTCCCATATTAGCATTTCCAGTCACCTTGCACAGGTTCCCAGTGTCATGATGAAATCCATAATCTTACTAGTTTCCAAATCATTCATGATGTCATTCATCTTAATGAGGGAATCTGTAACAAATGATGTGGACATCGTGTGTCCACATTTAGTGACCTAAATGAGGGATTCCTTTGGTGTCAACAAAGATCATTTTCATGTTGCACTGCTTGTACTTTGCCTCCTTGGGAGCAATGTGATAAACAGCAAAGAGTCCTTTGGTGTCATAAATCAGCCAGAAATTCTCTCCAATCTTTTCAATACTGATGGCATCCAAAAAACCTGCTGGGTTGATTATATTAGTGCAAACCTTGCCAGACAGAGAGCATGGTTAGCTTTTGCTTAAAAAATTATAAAACAATATACTTCCACTGAACTTTTTCTTCTTTCTTTTCTCTTCCATATCTTTAGTTTTTCTTTCTATTTTCAATTTTTAATAACTTTGTTTTTGATCATCTTGGAACAAATGTATTATGATCAATTATGTCTACTATGTGATGCATTTTCTTTAAATAAATTTATTTTAAAAAATTATAAAACAACCAAACCAGACAAACACACTTTGTAGGTGCCACTTTTATAAAACCTCAGTAGTATATTAAAATGAAAGACTACAGAACAACCAGGTGGAAGAAACTTTTATTTCGGTACAAATCCAGGGGTTACAGAACAAGTCACTCTCAAGAAATGTATTTTTCATGGTCAACAATGAGGAAATTTCCACTCCCATCTGACGATCAAAGTTTCAGATTTGGGCTACATTTTAGAAAGTTAGTAATGAGACACTTATAACATGTAAGGAAGGAATGTTGAAGGAGAAAAACAGTAGCAGCAAAACTCAGTGAGCTCAATCTCCTTTCCTCTCAATCCATTCCAATTGTCACTGATTGAAGGCCCAATGGAGGCCCAAAGAGAGATTACAGTTAGGAGGTGTATCAGTGCCCACAAAATACTGGAGTATATATTCTCAGTTTAAAAGAGATATGACTTAGACCAAAGTATATGATAGCATATAAGAATTAGATTCCTAGTCCCAGACAGCACATGATCCCCAAACATTACTGGGAGAGATCCCCCAACACGGAGTTGGGAACAGACCTTGAGCACTGCTGAGCATGGTCCAAAACCAAATACATAAAGGAGATAAATAAAAGCTTCTTTTATGACTTTTTAGGAATCACCTTTATACCTTGTTCTCCCAAACTGACATCGGAGGACATTCTCTATCAATTGTACATGTCGAAGACTCGGTGCATTGTGACCAATGAGGATATGGCCCCACTCGTGGATTCTGTTGCGTCGAATTGTCCTTCATTAAAGACCAAGATCATTGTATCAGATAAGAGCTATTGCAGGTGGCTGGATTTCAAAGAGTTGATTCGGTGAGTGGCCATTATAAATAGATACCTTTTTTACATCTGATTTGGAAAGCTGGGATGACATATGAAAATATTGGTGCTGCATGTTGGTAGTGTGAGAAGAGAGAGAAAGCTTAATAGCAATATCTTATTCTAAAACCAGAGAATGCTCAACATAAGAATTCCTGGTCTGTATCTCAGCCTCATCTTCTGATTCTTACCTGAAGAATTAGGTAAGGTGAAGATCTGTGAAGGAAAACATGTGAGTTGAATAAAGTAATGGCATTTATTTAGGGACCTTAGGATTGTAAGTACAAGAGACAAACCCAGTTATTAGCCTAAACTGTGTCCTGATAGAGTATTTGTTCAAGGGGATTTTTAAAGGGCTAATGAGAAGGATAATTGCAAACATTATTTACTATGCATTATAATTAGTTATTGATTATGTGTGTGTGTGTTTTTTTTTTTTTTTGGTTTTTGGACCACACCCTGGTGACACTCAGGAGATGCCCCTGGCTATGCGCTCAGAAGTCGCTCCTGGCTTGGGGGACCATATGGGAAACCGGGGTATCGAACCACGGTCCGTCCTAGGCTAGCGCAGGCAAGGCAGGCACCTTACCTCCAGCGCCACCGCCCGGCCCCTGATTATGTTTTTTAATTCATTGACTTTTCATGAAAATGGCATACATTACTGAGCCACAGAGCATACCCTCGATGGTAGTGCTGCTTCACTTCTGTTTAATCAGCTATCTACCATATTGATGATGGAGTGAGAACTGAGGGTTAAAAGTCTGAGCTGTCTCATGTGAAATTTTGTCCAACATTGACAGGAAAGTCCTGCCAACCTCAGTGAAATGAGTGAGTTGCACCTGAGATGCACTTGATCTGTGCAGAGTGAGAGCTGGCCCCTAATCAAATCTATGGGCCATAGTTCTTCAACTGCAGCAAAACTATACTACTCAAAGAAAAGGAAGTCAGTCAGTCCCAATTTCTGCCCAGATCCTAGGTGCCCTATCTATTGTCCAAGAAAAACTCTAGGACAAAACAAGAATAAAAAGAAAAATGTCCAAGAGAGTACTTGGTCTTCTCTAAAGACAACATATAGCCTCAAGTTGTTTTTTAAGAAGGATTTTTAGGTGAGTTTAGGCTGGTCAATAACCTTTCTTTAAGTCTTGATCTCACACACCTTGTTCCCATAGATTTTGTTCCCTGACAGGCCTTGTTCATGCAAAACTATTTAGATCATTATTCCTGCATAACTATCTCACATAGTGCTGCAGTCTGTTCCTTTTCAAAATGTATCTTGGTTTTATAGTTTCCTAAAAGTTAAGATCATGAACGTAAGTCACCTTTACCTCTGCTATTATGGAGAAAATTAAAAGAAAAGAATATCATCTTTACATCTATCTCAAAAAGATTAGGTCAAACAGAAAAAATTATTCTGTGATCAACTAAATAGTTTTACTTCTTTAAAAGATAAAGATATGGGGCCAGAGCGGTGGCACAGGGTGTAAGGCCTTGCGCACACTAGCCTAGGATGGACCATGGTTCGATCCCCCGGTGTCCCATATGATCCTCCAAGCCAGTGGCGATTTCTGAGTGTATAGCCAGGAGTAACTCCTGAGCGTCACTGGGTGTGCCCCAAAAACCAAAAAATAAATAAATAAATAAATAACATATAAAGATACAAGTTAAACAAAATGGAACTTAGGCCTAACATGGAGGCTCTTCTGTTTATCTTAGCACCCCATTTTACAAAAATTTAAAAAAATAGTTTTTAGACATATAAATGCCCACTATACCACTAAACATTTAACCTCTGAGTCACAGTTCCACTGCTGCTAGAGGGCAACAAGGATGTTATTTCTATTTTAAAACCATTTCTTCTTTTTCCTCAAATTTTTGGGCCACACTCATCTCTATTCAGAGTTTACTCCTGATTCTGTACTACGTGATCACTCCTGGGAGGTCTCAGTGACCAGAGTACTGGGCATAGATCCCTGATCAACCACATGTGCAGGCAAGCTCTCTACCAACTGTAGGATCTCACTAACCCATAAGAAGCAAGATTGATTTAAATAAAAGGAGAAAAGGAAAATATGATTCTATTAATGATGAGCTGCAGACTGGTAAGCGAGAGAGTAATAAAAGATTTCCTGTTAGAAAAGCAAAAGATTCCTGAATAAGTGTTCAACATGCCCTTATCTTGGGCTTTTAAGGAAAGGATAAGGTAAGCACTATCCCTTCCCAGAAGAGTTTTCTGCTTTTTATTTTTTAAAGTCTTATTATTTATTTATTTATTTATTTATTCAGTTTTGTTTTTTTAAGTTATATCTTTATTTCGGTACTATGATTACAAACATGTTTGTAGTTGGGATTCAGTCATAAAAAAAAAAAACACCCCTTCACCACTGCAATATTCCCACCACCAATAACCCCATCCACCTCCTTTCCTGCCCCCTGCCTGTATTCGAGACAGACATTCTACAGCTCTCACTCATTACCATTGTCATGATAGTTATTAGTGTAGTTGTTTCTCTACTAGACTCACTACTCTTTGTGGTGAGCTTCATATTGTGAGCCAGAGATTCCACCCCTCATCTCTATTGTCACTGACATTATTACAATAATGTCTTTTATTTTTCTTAAAACCCATAGATGACTGAGAATATTCTGTGTGTCTCTCTCACCCTCTGACTTATTTTACTCAGCATAATAAATTCTATGTCCATCCATGTATAGCAATATTTTATTATTTCATCTCTTCTGGTAGCTGCATAGTATTCCATTGTGTATATGTACCACAGTTTCTTTAGCCATTCATCTGTTGTCAGGTATCTGGATTATTTCCAGATTCTGACTATTGTAAATAGCACAGCAATGAATATAGGTGTGCGGAGGAATTTTTGTATTGTGTTTTTGCATTGTTCGGGTATATCCCTATGAGTGGTATAGCTGGATCATATAGGAGCTCAATTTCTAGGGTTTTTGGGTTTGTTTGTTTGTTTTTTTAGGAATCTCCATATTGTTTTTCATAAGGGTTGAACTAGATGGCATTCCCACCAGCAATTAATTAGAGTTACTTTCTTCCCATATCCCTGTCAGCCCTGATTGTTCTTGTTCTTTGTAATGTGTGCCAGTCAATCTCTGTGGCGTGAGATGGTTTCTCATTATTGTTTTGATTTGCATTTCCCTGATGATTAGTGATGTGGAGCATTTCTCATGTGCCTTTTGGCTATTTGTATTTCTTCTTTGAGAAAGTGTCTGTTCATTTCTTCTCCCCATTTTTTGATGAGGTTAGAAATTTTTTCTTGTTAAGTTCTGTTAAGTGCCTTGTATATCTAAGATATTAGCTCCTTATATTTTAGGCATTGGGTGAATAGCTTCTCCCATTCTGTGGGTGGCTTTTGTATCCTAGGCATTATTTCCTTTGAGGTGCAGAAATTTCTCAGATTAATATAGTTCCATTTGTGTATCTCTGCTTTGACTTGTTTGGAGAGTGCTGTTGCTTTTTTATAGTTGGTACAGGCACATTTTTAACTTCAATTATTGTTATTTGTGTCCTCTGCTTACAATGTTAGTGGTGCTGTTGTTTAAATATATATGTCTATGCTAGGGAGTGCACCAATGTGTAATATTTAATTTTATTCTTTTTTCTTTTGAAGAGATATATATACACACATATATATATATATATATACATATATATAATGTCCCTTGCCAGAGGAAAAAAAAAGAATGAGATGATGACACATTCACACCTCATGGTAGCAGAATGCTGAGTTCACTAAATGTAAATGATAAATTAACAGTACAGATTGCAAAAGATGTTTCATAAACAAAATATGGTAATAAAGGGGCCTGCTGTGGGTCCTCTAGCTCATACCTAGAGGAAAAGTTTAAGTGTCAAGTAATCAACCTTTTGATAATCTGGTGGGATATATTCCTGACAAAAGAAATACTAAGAAAGACCTGAGATAGAAGAACTGACTAGTAGAGAAACAGAAAACCTGTTCTTACTCATTGCCTTGAGAGAAAAGTCTAAGGAAGTGGGAGGAGAGGAAGGTTAATAGAAAGAAAGGCATGAGACTTCTGAGGGCAAGGAGTCATCTTAGAAACAATGAAGGGAAAGACTTGATATGCCTTGTCTTTTAAAAATTGCATTCTAATATGGAACCATTATGACATTGAGAGTTAGAAATGATCGCTCTGGACAAAAAGTGGGTGTTAAAGGAGGTAAAGTGATATAATACCCCTTCAGTAGCAATATACTGCAGTCTCTAAAAGGAAAGGAGAGAAATAGAGACACAGAGAAAGAGAGAGAAAATAAGCTGACAGTGAGGAGGGTAGGGGGAAAGCAGGAGGGAAACTGGTGGGAAATGTGCACTGTTGAAGTGTATTGAACATTGTATGACTGAAATTCAAATTTGAATAACTTTGTAACATATATCACAATTATTCAATTCAATTATGTATTTTAAATTATAAATTAAGATATGCACTGAGAAATATGGAAACAGGATCACAAAACTTAATGAGTGAGATTCAAGTGACTAGTACAGAGGGAAGAGTGTTTGCCTTGCATGAGATCCACTTGGGTCCAATCTCTGGCATCCCAAGTACCACCAGGAGTAATTTCTGGGTACAGAATAAGAGTAAGCCCTGAGTATTGCCAGGTATAGCCCAAAACAAACAAACAAACAAAAAAAACACTAGAACCCTTAATGGTCACCAAAATATAACATGTTGTTTTGTGCCTCAAAATATTCAATGGAAGACATAAGCTATTTAAGTTGTATCAGTGTTTGATATATAGCATTCATGATCCACTGATTACAGGAAATACTAGAATAGGTCAAGTGGCATAATTTATCACCTAGATTTGGCTGTCAACTTTATCTTGAAGGACAATTTGTTCCACTTGTTCCATTAATGTGGTTTAGAATTGGACCCCAGAGAGTCGCTCTTTCACAATCTCCAAACTGTTAAATAGTCATTACTAATATTGGTTTATGTTTGTTAAATTTTGTATTAAGCAAAATTAAAATAAAATAGATATAAAATTATAAATAGGGACCAGAGAGATGGCATGGAGATAGAGCATTTGCCTTGCATGCAGAAGGACGGTGGTTCAAATCCCGGCATCCCATATGGTCCCCCGAGCCTGCCAGGAGCAATTTCTGAGTACATAGCCAGGATTAACCCCTGAGCACTGCCGGGTGTGGCCCAAAAACCAAAAACATAAAAATAAAAATAAATAAAATTATAAATGTAAATTATGAAATGATTTTAGGTTATTTTGTTTTAAAATACAAATATGTATATCTACTTTTTAAAATAAATATTAATTGAATCACTACAAGATACACAATTTAAAAGTTATTCATGATTAAGATTTAGTCACGTAATATCCAACACTCATCTCTTTACCAATCACATTTCCCACCACCAATTGCCCCCCTCTCACCCTCCTGCCTCCAGAAAAGACATTATTCTTCTCTCTCATACTCTATCTCTATCTTCCTCTCTTTCTCTCTTCTTTCTCTCCCTTTCCTCCTTTTAAGCATTTTTTTGGTTTTTGTTAATTTTTTTTTGGTTTTTGGGCCACACCCAGTGATGCTCAGGGGTTACTCCTGGCTATTCGCTCAGAAGTCGCTCCTGGCAGGCACGGGGGACCATATGGGGAACCGGGGGATCGAACCGCGGTCCGTCCTAGGTTAGCGCAGGCACCTTACCTCCAGCACCACCGCCCGCCCCCCCTTTTAAGCATTATGATTTTTAATAACATTACTCTCTATCTCCCTATTTCTCTCCATCTCTCTTTCTCTCTCCTTCCTTTCTTCTTTTTAAGCACTTTGGTTTGCAATGTTACTCTCTTTATCCATCTCTCTCCTCTTTTTTTCTCTCCTCTCCCTTCTTTTACAGTACTTTAGTTTGTAATAGCATTACTGAAAGAGTATCATGCACATGATTTTTCATATTTTTAGTACCCAGTTTCTGTCCAAAGTGATCATTTCCAGCAATTCTGACAATGATTCTTAGTGTTGTCAATATGGTATGAAAAAAAAATCAGGAAAAGACAAAATTTAGAGGAGTGGGAGACTTTAAATTCTTTCTCTGTAAGAAAATGTTTCCATGAGAAGAACATCACTTATCCCTGAGATTTCACCCTTCCTGTCCATCTCTACCCATTTCCCCATCACTCGAGGTTCCCTCAGGAAAACTCATGGTCTTTGATGTTATTCACATCAGTTGTGTTCAGGTCACTGCTACCATGTGTTTGGACTGACTTGTTTTCACTTAAGTTCAAATTTAAGTATATGTATCTCTTTTATTTTAATCGTGACTATATTTGGAGGTAGAATCTTTATCATATTTTAGATTTGGGGGCATTGTCAAGAATCAAACCCAAAACCTCATATGTGTGAGGCATGGATCGTGCTCTAAGAATGAGACACATCATCTTCCCTTTACTTCCCCTTAAATGTTCATTTGTACACATTTTACTGTATACTTTTAACTATAGTAATGATAAGATAATCTAAATTTTATAAATAGCTTGGGACCAAGAAGACTGCTCAATGGGGTTAGCATATGCTTTGTATGATAAAGACCCAGGATTGATACCCTAGACCACATAGTTTCTCTATGCACTGCCAGTGGACCCATCACACCACCATATGAAGCACCAAGACAAAAAGAAAACAAATATTTTGTTGTTGTTGACTGATTCTCAAGGGGTGCTACTGGTTCTATGTTAAGAGGTTACTCCTGGTAGCGCTCAGAGGACCTGCCATACCAGGGATAAAAACCAAGCCTTCCTCATGTAGAGCATGGACTTAGCCCAGAAAGCTATATTTGTGGAAATATTTTATCAAATGATAAGTATTTTAAAAAGGAAATCAAATTAGACATCTACAGCCTTCAAGCTCATGACCTGTTTTAACAAAAATATTATAAGATCACCATGTGAGGTTAGTTCTCCAAATACTATGTTGTATTCTTACATTTTATAGTTTGATATTTATTTTATTGAATTTTTGCATAAATTTTTGCTGTGCTTTTTGGGCAGACTGACCATGCAGCCATGCTTAAAGTTTACTCTAGTCAGAACACATGTGGTGCCAGAGACCAAAGCCTCCACCATGAAAAGCCTGTGTTCAACCTGTTAAAAGTTTCTTCAGTCCCAATTTATTTTGTAAAATATTATATTTAGTGGCTAGAGTGATAGTATAGTGAGTAGAGCATTTGGATTCAATCCCCAGTACCTCAACTGGTCCCCTGAGTCCTGCCTGCCATCCGTGATCCCTGAGCACAGCACCAGGACCAAAAACTGACTACTGCCATATTTGGCCTAAAAGCTAAAAAGAAATTAGATTTAAGTATGGGGGGGGGGATATTTTAAGGACTGGAGGATATGTCTTATATGCGGTGGTCCCAAGTTTTATCTCACATATAGAATAAACACACACACACACACACAAACACACACACACACACACATGTGCGCGCACGCACGCACCTACGACTGAGCCAAAGCACTATTATATTCTAAGCCTGGAACCATTTGGGAACCACATATCTTTGGGAATAATTTCTGGGTCCATTTAGCATTACTTCAGAGGTATAAAAAAATCTTTTACTACTGGATTTTTAGAACCCCTTCAATATAAGTTTGAAGCAACTGTTTCACTTGCTTCTTCCTTGTCAACTCTTAGATATAAGAAAGAGAGACAAATGATATGTTTTGTAATTTTAGTTGTCAGTCTTGTATATGTATGTGGCAAAGAGAAGTAGGTATACGAATAAAAATAAAAAGAGATAGTAAAGTTACAATAGAGTTTTCTAGTTTAAGTATTTGTGTGAATAAAGGATATATTACTGAGAAAGTAAGACTCAAGTATCTGCCTTATATCTTTTATGCAATAAAAATCAGTAAAGCTCTTTTTAAAGAATTAATGGACAACTGTCTCTCTAAGAAATTTTAGTATGGTTTGAACTAGTCTTTACAAAAGCCTGGGGTTTTGTAAACAGAGCTCTCTGTGTCAGAACTCACTGTTACCTTGTTTATGACTTACAGAGTTGCACCTCCAAAGAAGACATATATAGAAACCAAGAGTCAAGATCCAATGGCCATCATTTTCACCAACAGGACCATAGGAGCTCCCCAAATGGTTACATATTCTCAGTATGGTTTGGGAATGAGACTTAGCCAGGCTTCAAGGTACAGTTCTTACATGTCTATACCTATCTAAAAGTTATATTCTTGGGAACTGGAGAAAGATTTTCATGGAACTGGAGCTAAGAGAAGTTCTTGCTCAAACAGTAGGAAGTGGCAGTATTTGGTCAGAAAAGAGTACATTTAAGCTATTTAAGGCCCTCACCTCATGCGAAGCAGCCATAGCTAAATCCCTGCTTCTGATAGGAGTAGCCCTGAGAACATAGTCAAGAGTAGCCTTTACTGGATACACTACTGGATATGACCCCAAAACCCAAAGAAAGGGAAGGAGGAGGAGAAAGGAGAGAAGACAGATGTGAGGAGGATAGGGGATGAGAAGAGGAAGGGGAAGAAGAGGGAGAAGGTGAAATAATGGTATAGGGAGGAGAGAGGAAGGAATATGAAAAAAGAAGGGGGAGGGAATGAGAGAAACAATGGGACAGAAAGCAGAATGGGAGGGTACCAAGGAAAGGATCAAAATCAAATAACTGGAAATCAGAAATCTAAATCTGGAGGGAGAGGAAGATCAATGGATTTAGATAGCTGGGAAAGAGTCAGAACAATTTGCTAACAGACATACCTCTTCTTCTATGTTATCTCCTCTACTATCTATGTTGCCTCCTTTTCTATGCTACCAGCACTACAATGAATAAGTGTTAACAAAGAGGTAGAGTCAGAATTTATGAGGGTTTGGGTCAAGGTCAGCATCTAAGATTAAAAACCCCATATATACCATACTTGAAGTGATGTTAAAATATTTATGTACGTTGAAAGGGTTTTAAAATGTATATCTATAATAACTTTTATTTATTTAGAAATAAAAACAGGGGGCCTAGGAGATAGCATGGAGGTAAGGCGTTTGCCTTTCATGCAAAAGGTCATCGGTTCGAATCCCGGTGCCCCATATGGTCCCCCGTGCCTGCCAGGAGCAATTTCTGAGCATGGAGCTAGGAGTGACCCCTGAGCACTGCCGGGTATGACCCAAAACCCAAAAAAAAAAAAAAAAAAAAAAAAAAAAAAAAAAAAAAAAAAAAAAAAAAAAAAAAGAAATAAAAACAGGTTTTAGACATTCTGAGGAATGGGATAGAGGAGAGAGAAAGAGAGAGAGAGAGAGATAGACTCCAAAAGTGCAGTTAGTCCCAGTATACATAGCAGCATTTAAGTATGAAAGTACAGACATAAAGAGGGGAGATGTGGGTGCCATGTTATCAGGTGCCATGTACCCAGGGAATTCATGCCACAGATAATAACTTATAAAAGCAGATTTCTTAACTTTTTATGCAGCAAATTTTCAGTTTATTGATAATTCTTTTTCCAATTTATTTATCTTCTTTCTTTTCTATTGTTGTGATGATGAGGCTGTCAATGAACTTGTCCAGAGATAGTACCAATTATGGTGCCTCTGAGAATTAGAAACCTTAGTGCTTCCAGGATTGCTTTTGGCATATGGTCTGGTTGCTGAGAGTACATACAACTCATGGCCTTACACATGGAAGGTAGCTGCTCTACCTCTGGGTCATAATTCATGGCCCCAACTTTAGAAATATTTTTTGTTTGGGGCACATCTGATAGTATTCGTGATCAGGTTTAAATGTCAGAGATTGTGCCTGAGTCAGAAGGTACAAGGCAAGAACCTTACCCTATACTAGTGCCCCAACTCTCTTGGGAAATTCTTTATGACTACTTTGCGAAAAGTAAATTTCCTAAGAAAAATGAATTTTTCATATGTGCTTTATGGTAATGATGTCCTGGGTCGTGATTTTATTTTATAGAACTCTGTATCTAATTTCATAAGACATACTCTACATGTATCTGTCACAGTATAGTTGTGCTACTTTTAGCCTTGGCATTTAACATAGTATACAATAAAATATTTCTTTCTTGTTTAAAAGCTAGAGTCGGTAATGATGAAGGCTTACATTCTCCCTATTCCAATTATTTTGATTTTATTATAAAACTTATATTACCACTTCTCTTTCATAAAATGTAAAATTCCTATGTTCCCTCAGACTCACTTTTCTCATGTTATTAAAACAAGAATAAAAAAGAAAAATAAATAATAACCCCATATAATAAAATTTTAAAAACTCTAAAAGGGAACTAGACCATCTCTTAGTTGAATGCCTATTTAAGTAATTATCTTGCATTTTCCTTTACTTGGTTTATTTGAAGTTTAATGTTTTGGATCTCAAATCAATTCTAAGATATATGATTATGTTTTTTTACTATGTCCTCAAATTCCCTCAACAAACTCTACTCAGGATTCTTAAGGAAAATAGATATGTGTTTCTGCCATCAATATAAAGTTTTTTATATTTATGAACTATAGTGGCAAGTAGCTATCAAATAGATTTAGAATGAGATAAATTTAAAATATTCATTTATTCAATCTACTAATTATTAAATATGTCTGATGTATAATTTCAAAGACCCCTTATAATTTTGGTAGCTGAATATCAATATAATTCCACCCAAGACATATAATGGCATTAAAGTAATCATTTTCACCTTATGACCACTCACTGAGAGTCAAAAAATGTCTCCAAGGGGATTGAGATATAATAAAGGGGATAGGCCTTGCAATATGGAGGTACAATCTCTGGCATCCCATATGACTCCACTTAGCACCTGGAAAAGTAATTCTTGAGTGCAGAGTCAGAAGTAATTCCTGAGCATTGCCAGCCAGGTGGCCCCAAAACAAATAATACTGAGCCCAACTCATCTACATATCCATAAAGAAAGCTTTTGTAATATTTTGGCAAGATATATAATTATAATACATTCAAAGCACCTAATCTCAAACTCCACCTCTTTTATTAAAAGAATGATGAAAACACTGAGATGAAAGGAAACTAGAGACACATAGAAAGTAGAAATTGTGTCAGAAGCCTACAGGCATAACAGACATGTGTCTTAGTCCAAACTTATGAAAAGATACTACCAATCAAGAAAAACTAATCATGCAAAACTTGTCTTGATTTGAAGAGGTTAAACAGTGCAAATTTGAAAAAAAAAATGAGCTTTTCTATCTCATGCTATTTCCATTTCTGCATTTGTTTGATATTTCTGGGCACCTAGGGTGATATTTTGATATCTATTATGTATTGGTATCTATTATGTGTTGGTCAGGAGACAGGGAAAAAATTCAGAAGAGTCTTGAACTTTTAGTCATGATCTTTTAGACTTCTAAAAGTTCATAAGTTAGGCAACTACACAGAACACTGTATTATAAGGCAGAAAAAATGTTAAGGTTCAGGGAACAAAACAATTATTTCCAAAAGAAAGAACATTTGAAGGATTAAAGAGGGACTTTCTATATAGTATTTAATTTTTTGAGGAGATAGAAATTGATTGAGTGCTCAAAACAAATAAAGCAGAGGAAACCAGGGCAAAGCATGAAAGAGAAACAGCAGGAAGACATAGGCTGTGTAGTGATCCATTGGACCAATATATATGGTAGTGAAAGAGAAGAATTGAGACAAATGTTGAAGCCAAATGACCCTGAACACCAAGAATAATGAAACCTTTTCAGAACAATGGGCAGCCACTGAAGGATTTTTTTCCTTATTGTTTTTGGACCATACTTGGTGTTCTGGGCTTACTCCTAGCTCTGTGCTCAGGGATTACTCCTGGTAAACTCAGGAGAACCATGAGATGTACAGAATTTGCTAGCCACATGCAAAGTTGCTTACAACATGCAAAGCTACTTAGTTGCTGCACTGTCACTCCAATTCTGAAGGATATTTTTTGTTTGTTTGAGGACCACAACAGAAAGTGTTCAGGGGTTACTCCTAGCTCTGTGCTCATAAATTATTTCTAGCAGGCTCGGGGATCACATGATATGTTGGGAAATAAATATGAGTCAGCACTGTGCAAGGCAAATCCTCTACCCACTATGCTATCGCTCTGGTTCCTCTGAAGGGTATTTATATGATAATCAACACAATATTCTAAAGTCTGCTTATAGCAAGAAACAAGCAGCTTAACTTATAATTCCCAAACTGATGCTACTGCACATTGCCTAGTTTGTCTGTTCTGCCGATCAGGATCTAAGTAATGCCCTGGCAGCACCAATGTAATTTAAGGAAGTTTGAACTCCAAAGACTCATTTGTTTCAAGCACAGTAGCTAAAAAGTATTAGTTCTTTAATGGTATCTCTGGCGTTAAACAGATAAAACATTCAAATCTCAAGCCTGTCAATGACTAGGTCTGAGGCAAGTCATTTGGTTTGATCCTCTTGCAAAAAAAAATAAATAAATAAATTAGCTACAAATAGGGACAAATGTTAGCTGTATCTCTCGGGAGTACAGATGTGCATACCCTTTTACTCAAAAGTTATTTCAAATGATTTATACATACTGATACTTCTCAGAAAATTTCATCACTACAAATAGTTGCAACATAATTTGTAATAGCAAAGAAGGTTGTGGTTTTGGAATCAAATGTGTCATTCGCTGGGAGTTAATGTACTTTGTTTTTTAGGAAATAGTGATTTTTTTAAAATAATATCTTTAATTAAGTACCATGATTACAAATATGTTTGTAGTTGGGTTTTAGTCTTAAAAAGAACACCCCCATTCACCAGTGCATTCACCATTCCCACCACAAATGACCCCATTTCCCTTTTCCCCCAACCTGCCTGTATTCAAGACAGGCATTCTACCTTTCTTACTTATTACCATTGTCATGATAGTTGTTAGTATAGATATTTCTCTAACTGAATTCACCGTTCTTTGTGGTGAGCTTTATATTGTTAGCCAGTCCATTCAGCCCTCATCTCTATTGTCTCTAGCATTATTACAATAATGTCTTTTTTCTGAAATCCCATAGATGAGTGAGACTATTCTGTGTCTATCTCTTTCCCTCTAATTTATTTCAATTTATTTCAAAACATAATAGTTTCCATGTCCACCTATGTATAGGAAAATTTCATGGTATCTTCTCTCCTGATGGCTGCATAGTATTTATTCTATTGTGTATATGTACCACAATTTCTTTGGCCATTCATCTGTTGAAAGGCATCTTGGTTGTTTCCAGATTCTAGCTATTGTAAATATCATTTCAATGATTATAGGTATGCAGAAGGCATTATTGTATTGTATTTTTGTGTTCCTATGGTCTATCCCTAGGAATGATATTGCTGGATCATAAGAGAGCTCAATTTCCAGATTTTTGATGAATCTCCAATTTTTTTCATAAAGGCTGGACTAAATAGTATTTGCACCAGCAATGAATAAGAGTTCCTTTCTCCCCACATCCCTGCCAGCAATGATTATTCTTTGTGTGTGTGTGTGAGTGTGTGTGTGTGTGTGTGTGTGTGTGTGACATGTATCAGTATCTGAGGTGTTAGATGGCATCTGATTGTTGTTTTGCTTTGCATCTCCCTGATGATTAGTGATGTGGAGCATTTTTTCATGTGCCTTTTGGCCATTTGTATTTCTTCTTTGAGGAAGTTTCTGTTCATTTCTTCTCCCCATTTTTTGATGGGATTAGTTTTTATTTTTTCTTGTTAGGTTCTGTTAGTACCTTATATATTTTATGTATTAGCCCCTTATCTAATGTGTATTGGGTGAATAGCTTTTCCCTTTCTGTAGGTGGCTTTTGTATTCTTGTCACTATTTCCTTTGAGATGCAGAAGATTCTCAGCTTCGATAGTCCCATCTCTTTATCTCTGCTTCCAATTGTTTGGACAGTGATGTTTCCTCCTTGAAGATTTTTTTAGTCTCAGTGTCATGGAGTGTTTTATCTACGTGTTGCTCTATTTGCCTTATGGTTTCAGGTCTGCTGTCAAGGTCTTTAATCTGTTTGGATTTGACTTTTGTGTTATATGGAGGTCTGAGTTCATTTATTTTGCAAATGGCTGACCAATTGTCCCAACACAACTAGTTTTAGGGCTTTCCTTGCTCCATTTTTCATTTATCACACTTTATCAAAGATTAATAGATTGTATGTCTGAATAACATTCTCTGAAAACTCAAGTCTACTCAATTGATCTGAAGGTCTTTCTTATTCCAATACCATGCTGTTGTAATGAGTATTACTTTGTAATACAATTTAAAATTGGGGAAAGTGATGTCCCACATATTTCTTTTCCTAAGGGCTGCTCTAGCTATTTGTGGGTGTTTATTGTTCCAAATGAATTTCAGGAGTGTCTTTTGTATATTGTCATGGGTATCCTTCAATATATTGCATTAAATCTGTGCAATGCTTTGTTAAGTATTACCTTTTTAATGATATTAATCCTTCCAATCCATGAGCAGGATATGTGTCTCCATTTCCTTGTGTCCTATTTTATTTCTTGAAGGAGTGTTTTGTAGTTTTCTTTATATAGGTCCTTCACCTCTTTAATTAAGTTGACTTCAATATATTTAAATTTGTATGGCACTAGTGTGAATGGAATTGTTTTTTTAAATGTCCATTTCTTCTCTATCATTATTGGTGTATAAGAAGGCCATTGATTTCTGTGTGTTAATTTTGTAACCTGCCACTTTGCTATATGAATCTATTGTTTCTAGAAGCTTTTTGGCAGAGTCTTTAGGGTTTTCTAAATATAGTCCCATGTCATCTGCAAACAGTGAGAGCTTGACTTCTACCTTTCCTATCTGGATGCCCCTGATATCTTTTCCTTGCCTAATCTCTATTGCAAGAACTTTTACTTCTATGTTGAATAGGAGTGGTGAGAGAGGGCAGCCTAGTCTTGTACCAGATTTTAGAGGGAAGGCTCTTAGTTTATATCCATTGAGAATAATATTTGCCATTGGCTCGTGGTGATGTTCTTAACAATATTGAGAAAATTTCCTTTCATTTCCATCTTAATGAGATTATTTTTTTTTATCAAGAATGGGTTTGGGACACCTGGAGCTACTTCCTGATCAAGAAGAACACAGGGAACTGAGCTCTCCTGTTCAGACTGCAGGTAGGAGGGAGATCAGCCCTCAAAAACAAAGACTTTTGCCTTGCCTTTGACCCCTACCTGGCCTTGGCTTCAGCAGTCTTTAGAAGCCTACACCTGGAGCTACTTCCTGATCAAGAAGAACACAGGGAACTGATCTCTCTGATTCTGACTGCAGGTAGGAGGGGATCAGCCTACAACAACAAAGACTTTTGCCTTGCCTTTAATCCCTACCTGGCCTTGGCTACAGCACAGTCTTTTGAGGCCCACACCTAGAACTACTTCCTTATTCCAGTGTCAATCTAAGAGGAACACAGGGGGAAAAATAAAATAAATAAAAGTGGGGCCGCGGAGCTTTGCTCCGTACTTCTTATATAATATGAACCCCATAGCAATACACAGAATCACAGCTAAAGGGTGACAATGAGGAAACACCGAAGGACAACTGCATGCGTGGAGTATGAGGATGGCAGCTCTGATGAGCCAAAAAAAAAAAAAGCCAACCACCTGGTTGATCTCTCAGAAAAGGAGAGACAGAGGATGTTCATGGAACTCAAAGGGAGCATAGATCCATCTGAACAGACCACAAATATGGAAATCAGAAAACTCCAAACTGAAATAATAGGACTGAAAAATGCCTAGAGTTAATGAAAAACTCTATGGAAAGCCTCTCCAGTAGAGTAACAGCAGTTGAAGACAGAATTAATAAGCTGGAAAATGAGAGGCATAATAACACCATACAACAGAAGAGGTTGGAAAAGAATCTCAAAGCAAATAAACAGACAATGGGAAAAATACTCAAAGATTTTGAACATATGAAAATATAAATGTTCAATAAATTCAACAGAATCATTGGAGTCCTAGAAACACAGGAGGAGAATCCCCAGGAAGAATCAACAATCAAGAGCATCATTACAGAGAAACTCCCAGAGATAATGACTGCATGCAACTAAATCCTGCATATCTGAAGAGTACCAGCTAAAGAGACCCAAAGTAAAACACCCCAAAACACATCCTAGTCACAATGACAAATCCCATAGTAGGGATACGATACTGAATGCAGCAAGATTCAAAAGGGAACGTACATTCAAAGGAGCATCCTTAAGATTTACAACAGCCATGTCACAAGAAACTCTCAAGGCCAGAAGACAGTGGTGGGATATTGTGACAAGACTGAATGAAATGGATGCTTCGCCTAGAATACTGTACCCAGCCAGACTCACGTTCAGGTTTAAAGGAAGGATACATAGCTTCAAAGATAAAAACATCTCAGAAATTTTACAGATACAAAACCAGCCTTATAGGAGAAACTGAAAGGCCTACATTAAGACAAGATAGACCAAAGATACACCAATATTATAAATAAATATGGCTTTAACTCACATGACAATCATATCTCTCAATGTCAATGGACTAAATGGACCAATTAAGAGACACAGAGTGGCAAAATTGATCTAAAAGATGAATTCAACCTTCAACTGTCTACAAGAAACACACCTGAATAGTCAGAATAAACATGGACTCAAAATCAAAGACTGGAGAAAAATCATCCAAGCAAACTACAGCCTTAAAAAAGTTGGGGTGGCCATATTAAATCAGACGACGCAAACTTTAGACTCAGTTATTAATATGCAAACTTTAGAATCAGAAAAGTTGTAAGGGACAACGATGGACACTATGTACTAATCAAGGGATATGCACAACAGGAATAAATCACAATATTAAATATATACACACCTAATGAGAGACCACAAGATATCTAATACAACTATTGACAAATTTGAAAGAGGACATCAATAATAACACAATAATTGTAGGAGACCTCAACACAGCCCTGTCAATACTTGATAGATCAACCAGACTGAAACCCCCAAAAAATATACTAATCCTGAGAAGAGAAATGGAAGAAGCCTAGTAGATATATATGGAACACTCCATCTTCATAAACCTGCATACACATTCTTCTCCAGTGTACATGGCTCATTCTCCAGAATAGACACATGCTGGCACATAAAACATATCTTCATAAAATTAAGAGGATAGAAATTTTGCAGGCTACCTTTGCTGCCCATAAAGCTCTGAAATTAGATGTGAACTACAAAGGCACACAGAAGAAAAACTTAAACAACTGGAAACTAAATAGCCTGCTACTGAACAACCAGTGGGTCCGAATTGAAATCAAAGAGGAAATCAAAACTTTCTTGGAAACAAATGACAATGAAGATACAAACTATCAGAATCTATGGGACACAGCAAAAGCAGTACTGAGAGGAAATTTTATAGCATTGTAAGCACACATCAGGAAGGAAGAAGGGGCATATCTGAATAGCTTAATGACATAGCTTATAGAATTAGAAAACGATCAACAAAAGGAACTAACAAAGCTTAGAGCAGAATTCAATGAAGTGGAAACCAAAAAAACAATCCGTAAGATCAATGAGAGCAGAAGTTGATTCTTTGAAATAATAAACAAGATTGATAGACCACTGGCAAAACTCACAAAGAAAGAGAGAGAGAAAGAAAGTTGATAACCCGTATTAGAAATAAAAAGGGGGGGGCCGGCGAGGTGACACTAGAGGTAAGCCTTGCAAGCGCTAGCCAAGGAAGGACCGTAGTTCGATCCCCCAGTGTCCTATATGGTCCCCCCAAGCCAGGGACAATTTCTGAGCACTTAGCCACAAGTAACCCCTGAGCATCAAATGGGTGTGCCCCCCCCAAAAAAACAAAAAAGAAATAAAAAGGGGAAGATCACTACAGATATTGGAGAAATTCAAAGGTTCAAAGATTCAAAGTAATCAGAGATTACCTCGATAAACTTTATGCCATGAAACATGAGAACCTGGAAGAAATGGATAAATTTTGAACTAATAACCTTCCACAGTTGAACAAGGAGGATGTAGCATATCTAAAATAAAAAAAAAAACCATAACTATTGAGGAAATTAAAGCGGTAATCAAATGTCTCCCCCCCTCCCCAAAAAAAAGCACAGGCCCAGATGGATTAACTAATGAATTTTTTCAAACCTTTCAAGAGGAACTACTACCAATCCTGGCCAGGATTTTCATGAAATTGAAAAAATGGGAACATTTCCAAACAGCTTCTATGAAGCCAGTATCACCTTGAAACAAAAACTAGTGATACTGCCAAAAAAGAAAATTACAGACCAATATCCATAATGAACACAGATGCAAAGATCCTTAATAAAATTCTGGCAAATATAATTCAATGCCTAATCAAGAAAATCAGTCACTATGATCAAGTAGGTTTCACCCCAGGAATGCAAGGATGGTTTAACATTCTTAAATCCATCAACATACTACACCACATCAACAAAAAGAAAAAGAAAAATCACATGATCATATCAATAGATGCAGAGAAAGCATTTGATAAGGTCCCACACCCATTCTTGATAATAAAAAAAAAAAACCTCTCAACAAGATGGAAATGTAAGGAACCTTTCTCAATCTAGTCAAGGCCATTTACCACAAGTCAATGGAAAATATCCTCAATGGAGAAAAACTAAAAGCCTTTCCTCTAAATTATGGTACAAAACAAGGTTGCCCCCTCTCATCACTCCTATTCAACATAGTACTGGAAGTACTTGCTATAGTGATTAGGCAAGAAAACGATATCAAGGGAATCCAGATAGAGAAGGAAGAAGTCAAGCTCTCACTGTTCGCAGATGACATGATACTATACTTTGAAAACCCTAAAAACTCTATCAAAAAGCTTTTAGAAACAATAGATGCATGTAGCAATGTAGCAGGCTATAGAATTTACACACAAAAAATCAATGGCCTTTTTATACACTAATAATGATAGGAAAGAAATGGGCATTAAGAAAACAATCTCGGGGCCGGAAAGATAGCATGGAGATAAGATGTTTGCCTTTCATGCAGAAGGTCATCAGTTCAAATCCCAGCATCCCATATGGTCCCCTTTGCTTGCCAGAAGCAATTTCTGAGCATGGAGCCAAGAATAACCCCTGAGCACTGCCGGGTGTGATCCAAAACCAAAAAAAAAATATCTCATTCACTTTAGTATCACACAAACTTAAATACCTTGGAGTCAACTTGACTAAAGATGTGAGGGACCTATACAAAGAAAACTATAAAGCCCTGCTACAAGAAATAAGAGAAGATACGCGAAAATGAAAATCCATGCCCTGCTCTTGGATTGGTAGGATTAACATCATTAAAATGGCAATACTCCCCAAAGCATTGTACCAGTGGTCCTCAAACTACAGCCTGCAGGCCACATATTGTATTTGTTTCCGTTTTGTTTCTTCACATCAAAATAAGATGTGTGCAGTGTGCATAGGAATTTGTTCGTAATTTTTGTTTTTACTATAGTCTGGCCCTCCAACGGTCTGAGGGACAGTGAACTGGGCCCCTGTTTTAAAAGTTTGAGGACCCCTGCAGTTGTACAGATCCCTCTAAAGATACCCATGACATTATTCAAAAAAATGAATCAAACACTTCTGAAATTCATTTGGAACAATAAACACCCACGAATAGCTAAAGCAATACTTGGGAAAAGGAATATAGGAGGCATTACTTTCCCGAACTTTAAACTGTATTACAAAGCAATAGTTAGGGGCTGGAGAGATAGCATGGAGGTAGGGCATTTG
>PVKC010005882.1:0-32244 GCA_004027635.1 Crocidura indochinensis | reverse complement strand
AAAAAAAAAAAAAAAAAAACTTGGAGGAGATGCTGGAGAGATAGCACAGTGATAAAGTGTTTGCCTTGCAAGTGGCCAACCTGGGACAGACCCAGGTTTGATCCCGACATCCCATATGGTCCCCCAAGCCTGCCAAGAGTGACTTCAGAGTGTAGAGTCAGGTGTAACCTCTGAGCACAGCCAGGTGTGGCCAAAACAAAACAAAACAAAAAAGAACTTGGAGTAATAGCCACTATAATCAAGATTCATAATAAAAAAGGAGAGAAAAGAGATTTTAAATATCATATAGATTGTAATCTATAAAAACTGCAAAGCTTTTAGGCTGGAGCAATAGTACAACAGGTACGTTGCTTGCCTTGAATGCAGCTGACCTGGGTTAGATCCTGGACAACCATAGGGTTCCCTGAGTACCACAAGGAGTGATTCCTGAGTACAAAGCCCAGAGCAATGCCAGGTTCCTATGCTCCACAAAAAATAAAAACAAACAAACAACAAACAAAAATCCTTGCAAGGTTTTGTAAATATAAAATAGTTTTGTTTATACCAAAGTTGATAAAGTTTATTCAACAGAACTTTCATTTTTTTTTTACTGATCGCTAAATAATTCAGCTTATTTTTGTTTCATAAAAGTTCCATTAGCTTCCCCAGGAGTCACATGAAATACTTTTAACCATGAAATACTTGATCCTCAGATATGATAATTTTGCATTTCAGGCTTGAGCGGTCATTACCTACATCTAAGCATGAGTAAGATGCATGACTTAAACATGACTGATAGCCACAAACCATCAAATGCTACTTGAATTCTGCTCATTTTATTTCAATGATGTCTTAAAATAAAAAGTAAGCTTTTTATGAATTTGGAAACATAGTGGGAAAAATACTAGAATCTTTTATGGAAAGAGCTTTAAATTAGGAGAAAGATGGGAATAAATGTATCATAAAAAGCTGTTCTGTGGAGTCAAATGCTATGAACCAGGTTGAGTAAGATGGACCAGTGACAAATATCAGCCCATAATCCCTCTCTTGTGATGTCTTTACCTCATAGAAGCCACGCACTAAGCTCTCGGTTTGCTGCACAACACCCCTCTCAATTCTCCATTTCACCATTCTCTCGATGTATTCTTTCTTGTTCTTCTCTGTGACTGGGATATTGGCACCCCCTGGTTTTAATTCACGTTCAGTAATCTGAGATTGAAAACCAGAAAGACCAATCACAAAGTAAAATTCTTGATTTTTCATAACTGCTACCAAATATCTTCTTATTAGCTTATCCCTGCCCTGGCCTGGGTACATGCCACAGCAGGGGGAGTAACTAACATGGAACCCACGGACATGCTCAGACAATGTTCTGATATTTTAAAACTTCAGTGGTTCAGAACAAACAATATAATAAATGTTGAAGAATGTTTAAAATCCAAACTGAGGGAATCCTTCAAATAAAAATGAATTGTGTTCAGTTTCTACTACTGGGCTGCTACTTCAATGTTTGACAAAATATGTTCACAAATTCCTTTTAGGGTTTAGAATAAATTACTATAGAAAGCCAATATTTAAATAAAGGTTTAATTTAAGAAAGCTGAATTATGGGGCTGGAGAGATAGCATGGAGGTAATACATTTGCCTTGCATGCAGAAGGATGGTGGTTCAAATCCCGGCATCCTATATGGTCCCCCAAGCCTGCCAGGAGCGATTTCTGAGCATAGAGCCAGGAGTAACCCCTGAGCATTGCCAGATGTGACCCAAAAATTAAAAAAAAAAAAGAAAAGAAAGCTGAATTACACACAAGTTAATGTTACAACTGTGAACTTTCTAAAATGTGATATTTTGATTAACTGAATATCAATGCCCAAATAAGACCATTCTTTATGAACTAGTACATCATTCCTAAAAGAAATCTTTAATCATGGTCCAGAGTACAGTGGTAGGGCCTTTTCATTGAATGCGGCTAACCCAGGACAGACCCGGGTTCAATTCCCAGCATCCCTGAGCCTGCAGGTGCAATATCTCAGTGCAGAGCCAGGAGTAACCCCTGGGTGCCTCTGAGTGTGGACCCAAACCAGAAACAAACAAAAAAGAAATCTTTAACCAATGATTCTTACTTCAAAACACTAATAATCATCATGTTTTCAAAATATTGTTTAGTTTTCATTCAGTTGTAAAACAGTTTCACTTCTTAAAACTAAGTGCATGTGAGTACAAATGCCAGCTAATAATTTAATATTTAATTCTGCAGCAGCATGAACTTTATTTTACTTCCAATTCTGCCTTTCCTCCATTGCTCCTTTCCCATTTCTTTGCAGTGGATATTGATGTGTTGTTGCAATAATCTGTGGTCACACACATGATTGACTGAAATAACTATACATTCTATTCTTTTTTTTAGCTGTGGTGTTCACAGGGGCCATACATCAGGTTGCAGTTCTCACATTTAGCTGTAGCTGCCTTCTTTTAGATGTGATGCTAATATAGGCACTTGTTGAGAAAGCGATCTTAATTGAGGCATGATAGCGGTGGTGCTTGGGGTGGGTGTGTGTGCACACAGAAGAGGCACCTTCTGGCTGTTTCACTTGTATATCTCTTTAATTGTAGTATTCATCAAGGGTCTCATCATGGTCCAGAGCAATAGTACAGTGGTACTCACACACATTTGGTTGCTGTGTAGCCAAAATTGCTGGACATATTAGTATTCATAATCAGTAAAGCTGCCACAAACTCAATGTTGTCAGGATCACCAAGCTCAAATGTATGCAGGGTATCAGGGACTAGAAGTTGTGAGCAGAGCATAAACTTCTAAAAACTTTTTTTTTTTTGGTTTTGGGTTATACCCAGCAGAGCTCAGGGGCTACTCCTGGCTCTGTGTTCAGAAATCGCCCCCGGCAGGCTCGGGGGACCATATGGGATACCAGGATTTGAACCACCGTCTTTCTGCATACAAGGCAAATGCCCTACCCTTGTGCTATCTCTCTGGCCCCAAAACTCATTTTTTAACAATGTGCATTCCAATATTCTTATGTGAATATTTTAGCTGGAAATAGAAATATTGTTCACAACATATAAATGACTATTGAAATTGATAGTAACCTAAAGCAGGTGATCATAATTATAAATAAATGGTTCAAATTAACCAATAAGCCATCAATAAATAAACATCATTTTAGTCACTGGACTTTATTCTTGATTAAAATAGCCTTCTATGATTGTATTTAGTTATTAGGTATTTACGAACACACACACACACAGACCTGCCCAAAAACTTCTTCATTTACAGTGAATGTAAGATCCAGGATGTCATGGATATCATTGTCTTTCATCCACTGCAGGCTCTGGTGGAATTCTTCATCAAGGTATTCTAGATCACTCAAGTCACACAGACTAAGGTGACAAAAACAGATGTGCAGACATAAATATTAGCAAAATCCAGAATCATGAGAACAGAAACTAGGATCTAAGGTAAAGACTAAATCAGGAGATTAAATAGGCAATGAATTCTAGAATGTTTTTAGTTAAGTTCAGTAACCAAATTAGTGAAATTTAAAATCTGATATAAAGTTGAGGGGCCGGGTGGTGGCGCTGGAGATAAGGTGCCTGCGCTAACCTAGGACGGACCGCGGTTCAATCCCCCGGTTCCCATATGGTCCCCCGTACCTGCCAGGAGTAACCCCTGAGCATCACCGGGTGTGGCCCAAAAACAAAAACAAAATAAAAACAAAAAATTTGATATAAAGTTAAAGAGTCCTAGGTATGTAAATACCTAAGGTATTACTAAGGCTGCTCTTTCACAGACATGGAACTGAAGCAGTAAGGAGGAGATACTATTTGCACAGTCAGTCAGGCCTTCTGGCAGGGGACTCAGGTTGACAACTTCAGTTCACTGTTTTTCTATTATAATACTGTAAAATATCATTCTCCTATTTATAAATTATTTGTGTAAATATGAAATTCAAGGAAGGTCATATATATTTGAGGAGAAGAGAGAGAGCTTTAGGAACATTGAAACTTAAGGGCAAGTCAGAGAATGAACCCACAGAGTAAATAAAAACTAAATGACAGTACACTTTGGTCAAAATAAAAGTCATTATTAAAAAAATGAAACGACAAAGAGGAGCAGTATCTTGACTGCCAGTAAAGGAAATATTAAAGTATAGATGGGTAGACATTGGAGTAGGTAACAAAAGCAGCAATATCGTTTATTAAGGTAAAAGAAAAATACTTTTTAAAACTTTCCACAGTTGGCTGATGAGAGAAAAGTCAGGATTCAGCATATTGAGCGTGCGCAGTCTTTTTTTTTTGAGGGAAGTCAAAAGTAAGAAGATGAAAGTTAAGGCAATGAAGGGAAAAAATTAACTGAGCCAAAGGATGCTGGGAGGCAGAAAATGACTAGAGCCCAGTGCTGTAGCTTCAAAAACCACAGATGGAGGAAGACAAAAGTCTTCCTGCTGCCCTTCCTTAGCAACTATTAAAAACATTGTACTTTCATTTGAAGTCTGGACTTTCATTTTATAGAAAGCAGGTTATGTCACCAATGAAAAAGTGAGCTGAAGAATGAAACAATTATTCTGACTTTCTTATAGTGAGTTTGACTTGATACTTTACAGTTCTGGCCCCTTATCCAGCTTTGTAATAACTGCTTGTGATAGGGTAGAAATTATTTCTATCTACTTTTACATCTTATAACTGCAGTATTTCCTGGTGACAACATAGAAAGTTTTATGGATGTAAAATTTTTCTTTGACATAAGTAACTGACATGCATAGAGAGAAGTCTCAAGAAAGACAACACCCACTTCTAACAAACAAAACAAAGAAAATGGAAATTTGAACCAATAGCTGCAGTTCAAAGTTTGCATGAAGAAAAATAAAAAGTGCATTTCATAAAGGATAAGGGCTATGAGTCACCAAGACTAGCCCACAACTATTCTTTCAATAATTGGCATTAATACCACAGGAATTACAGTGGTGTGTCTGAAGGGCTTTTTTTTTTCCCTGTGCTACAACAAGTGAGAAGAAATTATTTGGAATAGAGCAAAACTAAAAAGTTTTGGGAAAAGACTGGGATAAAGGATAAGAAGTTGAGAAAACACAGTAACCATATTTGAAAGATGTATCCATTTCAGAAGTCTAAACCGACCTAGTAACAACAGATCTGAGATAACTGATAAAAGAGCTGTTTCAATAAAGGAAATGCCACATTCTTACATGCGAGCTATACAAGCAATAAAAATACTCTTACATCCTGAGAAGAGCCTTATAAAAGGGTCGTGTGAAGAAGGCATCCAACAAATACTGGTGTATTAATGCAAGACCAAGAATCCGACCACTGAACCGGAACCTGTGAAGGGAAAGTAGGAGATAGCTCACACACAGAGCAGTTGCTAAATGGTGGTATTTGCCCTTCACAATGCTGTGCAGCTTCGTTCACCTACATGGAGCCAAGATTAAAGGTCTATGAAGTCTTGACACACTTGATATAGATTCGTGGAAAATCTATCTCACTGACATATACAATCTGTTCCACTCTAACCCCCCTGTCGATAATGCCTACTATGTGGCACTCCAGATGCTCTAACATGTCAAAAACTTTCCCAAACTACTTTAAAGAGATGGTGACAGAATGAAACCAATGGAGTGTGTGGGGGTGGTGATGGTGGGGGTGCAGTGTAATATTGTTTACATGAAGATATATTAGCAGGTTTTTTTTTTCTAATCCAAACTCCCTAGCAATGCCCTTTTGAGAAAAAATTCCATTCTCAGATTGAGAAATTTCCTACCCCTCTATTTTCCCAAATCCCAACTCATAATAATCGTCACCACCCAAAGAATTGTGCATGTGGACATTTGGGGGGAGCGTTTCCTCCTTGAGGCATTCTGTTCTCTAAAATCTCAATACTAGTCTGAACACTTTGAAAACTAATATATCTGTCAAGATTGGATTTGCTGACAGAGATGTCCACTTCTTTTCCTCTCTCAAAAGTTCTCAAGTTTCTCACTATTTCTAAGCTGGAGTCTTCCAAAAGTGTAAACCCACATGGATGTGATACAGTTGGTTTGTAATTTTAGTATCAGGCAGTTATTGTACAATTAATGTCTAGCAGCTTTGTTTTACTTTATTTCCACTTAGGTTAGCATAACTGCAATAGCAACAGAGAAGACTCCCAACTGTAGTTCAACGGAAGTTAATTTGAAGAGTATGTCCTGCAAATTAGAGCCCTCCACCCACCAGTATTAACCTCATGACTAAAACATTTTCCATGAGACCTGCTCATGTTCTTTCTTCTGTTACTGTCACTGAAAGTGAACAGGAAAAAAACAACCAGGGGTTATCAAAATATCTAAGATTTAGAAATGAAAACATTTTTTAAAAATGTAAGGATGCTTGGAAAGAGTATAACTTGGGATTTTTCTGGATAGCCTCTATATCAGTGTGTGTGTGTGGGGGGGGGTGTTTTAATATGTGCAGGCTTTGGGTTTTCTCATTTTGTATTAAAAACTCAAAAAGGGCAAATCCTAGGTTCAAAGTCTAAAACTGTAACTGGTCTCTGCTATGACCCTCATCACTGTAGACTAATCCCAGGCTCTCTTCCACCATCAATTTGTCCAGGTTACCCATCCTTTTTCCTTGCCACTAAATTACCAACATCACTTCACAGAATGTTCTATCCACCCCCCCTTTTCTTTGTGGTTTTTGGGTCACACCCGGCAGTGCTCAGGGGTTACTCCTGGCTCCATGCTCAGAAATTGCTCCTGGCAGGCACGGGGGACCATATGGGGCACCGGGATTCTAAGCGATGACCTTTTGCATGAAAGGCAAACGCCTTACCTCCATGCTATCTTCCGGCCCTCTATCTATCCCCTCATTGCAAGTCATTCCTGTAAGCATGATCCTGGAGGTAGCCAAACCACTGGGTCAGATATTTTTCATTTCACGACACCCCACCTTGGAGCACAGATTATCCAAAGGAGAGATTTAAGGCTTTTTCTGACACTTGAATGATTTACCATTTTCTCTCTAACAACGAGGCTTATAGAACATAATCTATCCCAAGTTTAGAGTCTATTTGAATATAATGAAGACCCAACTGGAGAGCTTAATTGAAATATGGGTTCTGGTGTTGGGCCTGGAGAGATAGCACAGCAGTGTTTGTCTTGCAAGCAGCCGATCCAGAACCTAAGGTGGTTGGTTCGAATCCCAGTGTCCCATATGGTCCTCTGTGCCTGCCAGGAGCAATTTCTGAGCAGATAGCCAGGAGTAACCCCTGAGCACCGCCGGGGGTGGCCCAAAAACCAAAAACCAAAAAAAAAAATACATACATACATATATATATGGGTTCTGGTAAACACTATAACAAAAAAGTCCACTAAAGAAAAATTTTGAAGAGAAAATTACTTACCATTCATGGTGATTGTCTACAAAAGCAGACATAGGACTTATTTGTACTGTGTATGTGTCATTGGCTGAATATTCAAATAATCCATAATATGGGTTAAAGAGTTCTCTGGATACCAGGAAGAAAAATTCTCTGGAAGGTCCACTGTAATCCAGCCTTAAAAATATCCACAAAAAAAGAATAACCAGTTATTACTTCATTTTTGACCAACTACCCTATTTTCTAAAGAGTTTAAGTTTCTATAAATCAATCATTTCAAATTGAATTATTCAGCAAATTTATTCAAAACAAAATAAACCTAGATTTCTCCATTTTTGATGAAGGAAAATGGCCTTCATGAATTTTTGAGAGGCTAGTTATATTTGTGTGTTCATGTGTCTGTGTATACATATGAAGCAGTATATACACACAAAATTTCCAAGAGATCAGAGACAAAAACCAGAATGATACTGTACATGTCAAAACCTTACATTATTGCCTTTATACTACAAGTGAAAAACTAGAACACAGGTCATGCACGTGCCTTGCATGTGGCTCACCTGGCACTGACCCCCTGAAAAAAGAGCCAGAAGTAAGTCCTAAGCATTGTCAGGTTTATTTTGTTTTGGTGTATAATCTCATCCATGTCTTGACCTGAAAATATAGTCACATACAAAACACATCTAATATAAAGCTATACATTAGATAATAGATAAAAAAGCAACATGCTGATATTAAATAGGCATTATGATAATCTGAGTGTATGAATAAGTATAAAAGGGTACTTTTTATTTTGTATTTTTTATATAATGCCTGGCATTATTAAGGGTTTACTGCTAGTTCAGATTGAACTGTGGTCAATCATATTAATGGAAAGCCTTTTACTTAGCTCAGTACTCTCTCTGGGCCCAGCGGCCAATATTTTTCAACATGGAGTGAGGTTATATGGAAAGGGAAAACAAAAAGAATATTTTGCGTAGACGGAGTTAAAGAAACAGAGAGAATCACCAGACCTTCTAGATTTATCCATTTTTGATAAAGAAAAATGACCTTCATGAATTTTTGAGAAGCTAGCTATATTTGTGTGTTCATATGTCTGTGTATACATATGAAGCAGTATATACACACAAAATCTCCAAGAGATCAGAGACAAAAACCAGAATGATACTGTACATGTCAAAACCTTACATTATTGCCTTTATACTACAAGTGAAGAACTAGAACACAGGTCATGCATCTGCTTTGCATGTGGCTCACCTGGCACTGACCCCCTTACTTAGAAGTAAGCCATGAGCATGGTCAGGTGTAGCCCCACAAAATAACTTTATGAAACACTAAAGAAAATTATAGACAAGAAAAATGAGGGCACTGAAATCTTCCTAAGGAAGGTATCGGGAATGAAGATGAAAATTTTAGTACCTGAACTACACTATGAATTCCACTTTACTTACATCTGAGTTAAAGTGAAATATGAAGAATGACTGTTAAGTTTGAGGAATGACAAGTGGCCAGCAATGCTGAGAGCAAAATATGCAGTAAAGAGTTTTCAATAAAGCAATTTGATATGCTAAATTTAACATGAAACATATAAAATACATCTACCCTATCATAAAAGTTTGCACATGGGTTCAAGGCAGAAAGGAATGCAGAAGGGGAATGAAAGCAAATGATAAGTTGGGCTGGTAGACTTTTATAAGACTTCTTTTGTTCCCTCTATTTTTGTTTCTATTATGGAATTTCCTTAATGGGTATTGCTGCATTTTTTAAATGAAAAGGAAATAATCTGAGCACTGTTCTGTGATTGGTTTGTGTGGTGAGCAAAAGGATCCTGTTATTTGTAGGAGATTTGGGATACTCATAAGAAAAATAGAATAGTTTTGCTATGTCTTATTTGATAATTTGGAAGAATTGTCAGATAGGTCTCAACTCTTCACAAATAGTTTTGGGTGTTTTATTTTTCATCTTCAAAGTCTGATGCATTGTCACTTAATTTTTCATGACATCAACTTTGAGTTTCCTTGTGCTTCCAAAGTAGTTGACAATAAACTAGCTTGGGGGAGTGTTACATATTCAAAGAAAAGTGCCTGGTAGATCTGGAACACTAAGCTAGATGCTAAGAGTAGATAAAACTATTGGAAACCATAATTTTCTACAGGCACTTAGTGTCATTGTCCCTGTTGGCCCCTGGCTCCATCCTGTACAATTTGCACAATTTCCTCTCTAGATAGGGTGGTAGTGATTTGCTTTTCAGTGGTCCTTATGCTTCAGCACTTCAAGAGTGACCAAAAGAGCAATGTCTCCTGATATTCACATTAGATGTGCGGTCTTGAGAGAAAAGAGCTCATTTGTCCTCTTCCTGTAGCCATCTTAATACAAATTGAAAGTATCCTGCCTTGGGGGCCAGTCACTTCACTTGGTTGACTCATAATGAGCCAGTCATCAGCTAATGCTTCAAACCTTTCACCCAAGTCGCCCTTGCCCAGACTCTCACATCCCTCTCACATCCTGTTAACACATGTTATTGCATTATTTCTTTAAAAAGCCTAACTAGAGACATTCATTAACTCTTCCCCTACACATTTCATGTTAGGAGCCTTAATTTTTGAGTTCCATCACCCCAAAATACTGAGGGTCCTTGGCAGAGTTCAGTGTCCATCCAGAAACAGACAATATCTCTAGTTAAAGGATCTAGTCAAAGGATCTTCCTTCCTTCATTTAACAGAGGTGAAGACTCAGGAAGCCACTTCTTCAATCAAAGCAAAGCTGTAGGGCGATCTAGTCTTGACTCAGGCTCTTGGTCACATGGTTAATGTTCACCTCTATTTGCAGGTGACCTACCCTTCAGTAAACCATACACAAATCTATTTTTTTAATCAAGGGATACTTATTTCTTTATCTTATAATATCTTTATTTAAGCACTATGACACTTTTTTTTAATTGAAAATTTTCATCAAGTCTAAAACCTGTTGCTTATTGAGTAGGCTCTGGCCCACTTGCTGGCTTTGTATATAATTTCTGTGGACATACACTCTGTCCTGTTTAAAGTTATCTAAGGCTATTTATCTGCTACAAAGGTAGACCTAAGTCCATGTAATAGGGAACATAGGGGCCATAAGAGTCACATATCTACTACTGCATCCTTTGTAGGAGGAAAAGTTTACCGGCCTTTGCCCTAGAAGCAAGGAGGAAAAGACTACCTTAGTAAATTACCTGGCTTTGAATTCTCTTCTTTAGTGAAGATCCCTTTAAAGAAATAGAAAACAGAAAAGACAATATTCTGGGGTTTATGCAACTACCAGGAGACAATTCAGCTATGGCCTGGGAGCCGAACTCAGGAGATATCTCCACTCAGCATTTTAACACTACTGCAAGTACCAGAATGGATGAGTATCTGTGGGTGCCTGTCCCCCAATACTCATATTTGAACCTTAACTCTACTGTGGGCAGGAGCTATGCCTTTGTCATGATTACACCCAGACTACTTAGCTTGATACATAGTGTAGGCTCAATATTTAAATTGTTGAATCAATGAGGATGCCTTCTGATATTCTCTAGAGAAAACTGTTATTTTCATTGCTATTTGGCAGCTAGTAGAATAAATAACTTTGCACACATTTGCCTGGAGCTGGTTTATTTGTTCAATGGCACTAGCATGTCATGCTAATCCTTAAAGGACAAATCAAATGGGAAATGTCATCAGGACTAAAGATCATAATGCTTAGAATTAATCTAAAATATTACCCAGCTCAAGTATCTCCCAATTAGGTAACACATGTTCAAGATGAAGTTTACTAGCTGGTTTTTTTTTCATATGATAAAAAATGGAATCTGGATGAATAAGATGAATGTTTTCAGGGTGGATTGAATAGGGAAAAAGAAAACTGTTTCTTTCTCCCCCCACCCCCCAAGAAAGAACAAAGTCAACAGTTCTCTTTAGGAGGAAGAAGGTGTCTTCCTCAACTAGTGAGGTTTCGAATCTGGCACATTTAACTCCAGCAGCACCATGGTGGCGATGCTATCAGTTTTTAAACTGTGATTTGATTCTAACCCCAAACTTAGAACTGAAGTGCAGGTTGTAAATTACAAATTATATGTGTCTACTTAATTTATTAGGATGTGTTCCAATGGACTATGTGCCTGTGTGTCCTGTAATGTCTCTGTAGCCTGATCCTTATAAATAGTTAATATGACTCATATCCCAGGGTTCATTTGTTACATTCCTGTTTTGCCAGTTGGGTTGGTTCTACAACTAAAGGCTTGGCACAGAAATACAGAAACTCTGGTCAACGGGTGTGGATCCTGACAACAGCTGCATGAGGGCATTTGGAACAAGCACAGATGTCGCCTTTAGGGTGGCAATGTCATTTTTTTGAGCCCAATAAGTGCTGATCGAGCTTTTTAACTATGATCACGTTGCGAGGCCAACATGCCATGTGAGTTGCTGAGTGGAATCTCAAATCTGTTAAAATAATTAGTTGTCTGGAATACAGGTGGGGTTGGGATGGAGGGAGATTTGGGACATTGATGGTGGGAATGTTGCACTGGTGAAGGGGGGGTGTTCTTTACATGACTGAAACCTAACCACAATCATATTTGTAATCAAGATGTTTAGATAAAGAAAAAAATAAAATAAAAAAATAATTAGTTGTACTCTTTAGTTCTTTATTTCAAACCATCAGTTCTGAAGATAAAATAGCCCAGTGGATATGATGATATCTAGGAAAAAGTCAATGGCATTGGAAAGTCACACCATCATTTCCAACCTGTTTTCTGAAATAAAGAAATTTCTCCTTTTGTACAAATTGGTTCAGAGATACAATAGCTTAAACATCTTCTGAGTCACTAGTGAATATTTAAAGCAGCAAGATTATTAGGCCACTTAAGAAAGTATGGTATGAAGCAAGGAATTTTGTAAACATTATGTGACAGTTTTACTTGATGCTTCAAAGCCAAAGTCTAGATACAGAAAAACATCCTTTCCAGCAAGAATGGGTTTAATTAGATTATCCTGCAAATGCCTCTTTTGCAAGAAATTAAGTAGCACCATAAAGTTGAGCTTATTATAGTCTTATAGATTTCTGAGGAAATTTTTATTATGTTCAGAACCCCAAACACTTTCTAGTCATGTGAAGAAACTGCTGGTACTTTTATATGCAGGGATGAAAGAAGACTCTGGATATGCTCCCTATTCATTTACTTTTCTTAAGAGAAACATCACAGAAAGAGCTCATTTGTACTCAGAGCCCCCAACTAAACCTACTTGCTACATTCCTTCCCTATTCTCTGGATAGCTTTGTAAGTGAGAAGACTGAGTTTACAAAGATGGCACCCTACATATAATAAACTCATTCTTTCTTAGAGAAAGATGCCTTGTACAGAGCTGGTCTTGGAGAAAAATTGGGCAAGACAATCACAATGTAAACATTCTCTATTTATTCAGGTAATTAATTCCTTACTGTTTGGGGGAATTAAGAAGCTAATGGTCCAGAATATCTTATTAAACACAACAGTCTACCTTACTATTTTTTGAAATGACAGAGTTTTTGTTGTTAGAACTTTGAGTTCAGAAGAGTGTCCATAGTGGTCCACAAGATCCCTTCCTAAAGGAGCAACTTCTAGGCTCTCTGAACCCTAGAAGAAAAAAGGCAGCCACAACATGCAAGTTCCTACCACAGTTAATGAAATGACTCAGTTTCTAGCCATTCATCACATGGATGGCCTCCTTCCTCTCCACTTTTTGAGGTCAAGTAAACAAATTCAGTGGAAATGTTAGTGACTAGAAAACCAAATCCTGGTTCTGAATTCCAGTTTAAAATAATACAATAATCTTCTTAGAACCACTACCTAGTTTTTGTAAATGAACAGGAAGCATTATTTTAAAAATAAATTGTAATCTGGGCCAGAGTAATAGCACAGTGGTAGGGCATTTGTCTTGCATGTGGCTGACCCAGGACGGATTCAGGTTCAATCCCTGGCATCTTATATGGTCCCCAGAGCCAGGATCGACTTCTTTTTTTGTTTGTTTGTTTGTTTGTTTGTTTTGGTTTTTTTGGGCCACACCGTGACGCTCAGGGGTTACTCCTGGCTATTCGCTCAGAAGTCGCTCCTGGCAGGCACGGGGACCATATGGGGTACCGGGGGATCGAACCGTGGTCCGTCCTAGGTTAGCACAGGCAAGGCAGGCACCTTATCTCCAGCGCCACCGCCCGGCCCCCAGGATCGACTTCTGAGTGCAGAGCCAGGAATAACCCCTGAGCGTTACTGAGTGTGGCCCAAAAAACAAACAAAAAGAAATTGTAATCTGTTATCAACTAACATTAATAGACTTTAAGATTTCTCCTCTCTTCTTGTTTTTAGGCAATACTTTGCTAGTAATGCTTGAGGGACTATGTATAGTGCCAGGCACATAACTATGTCTCTGATCTGTTTTCACATTTAAAAAAAAATTAATACAGAACCTCTAATATCTACCTCAAATAGAATTTTTAGCTGTGACTGCAAATTTTCAGGTATAAATTTTGTCATTTTTGTTTCTCTAGCTCCTTAATTTCAGGAAAAACCCACACATATTTCATATCTTTGAAAAGCAGCAATTTTAAGCAGAACTTTATAAATCTTCTAAAACATACCTTTTTGGAGTACAGGCATATTGGTTATTACTAAAAATAAATCACCTCTTGAGCTCTCTTGCTAATCTATTATAGTAACACTGAATTATATTAGACAGAAAGAAAATCTCATCATCAAGATAGTACCAAAAAGAATTTCAAAGTACTATCCCCTTGTAGATAACATAAAGTTGTCATGAGTAAAACAAAAATAATACTCTATATAAATCAGCATATTTTGAATTTTCTATAAAATTAACTTTATCTACTTATTATTCTACTGATCTCAAGAACATATGTTTTCATAAACCAACATTATTTTGCAATAGTCATTCGTTGACCAGAAAATAAGAAAAATCTTAAGAAGATATTTCTTAGTTCTTTCCAAATTCTGTTATGATTAATTTTAATAAATGCTTTAATTATGCAGCATTAGAATGATTTACAGAACAGTTATTACAAATGACATGGAGAATTCTTATATATTCCACACCTTCTCACAGCCATGTTACACTAATAAAGTTTATTTATTACAGTGCAACAACGTTTATGCAATATTAGTAATTAAAACCAGTCTTTTCCAATTTCCTTAGCCTTTACTAAGTTTTACCCTTTGATTCCAGGATCCAATCCAAAATACATGACATTTTATTGTCATATTTCTTGGAGTGGAGGAATATAAGTGATCCTGAGCAGTGCTCAGGAGGCTCCGGGTCCCATTAGTGATTCTTTGCCAATCAGCACATTGGTTCAATGCAAGGGACCAAGCATATGATGCTGCTGGGGCCCTGTGGTGCCAGGAAACCCAGGCCCCCCAAAGGGAATAGAAGGGTCTAGGGCTGCAGTCAATGGTGCCAGGAATAGAAGCAGGTAGGAAAGATGCTAGATGTGCATCCAACCACTGTACTGTCTCCTAGGACCCACTGTCCTGACTCTTTAGGCTCCTCCTGACGGTAACACTGTCCAGATTTTTCCAACTTTTGGTATCCCAGCAGTTTGAGGGAGTACTAATAAGGCATCTTGTAGAGCATCCCATAATTTGAATTAGATTGATGTTTGGGAAGACAGACCCTATAGAAAGTGTCATTTTATCACTTTCTATTAAGGATACTTACAATCCACAAAGTTTTTGACAGTTAATTTAAAAACATTTTTTAGGTTTTGGGTCATATCCATCAGTCTCAGGGATCAGTTCTGGCTCTGCATTTAGGAATTAACTCCTGGCAGGGCTCGGGAAATTAGCATGAAAAACTTCCTAAAAATCGGGAGCCGTTTTATATGCCAGTATACAGCATGCTGAAACTTATTCCAGCTTCAGGGACGAGTGATCTGCCCCCTCTTATTTTTAAAAAGTAACTTACTTTTAAGACTTTTAGGAAATTTTTCATGGGTTGAAGGGTCATCTTATACACTGGAAAATACAGTATATTGGATGCTGGGGATTGAACCGGAGTAGGTCACATGCAAGGCAAGTGCCCTCCCTACCCACTGTTCATTTTGCTCCAGCCCTTTTCAGTTGATTTTAATCTTGACACTTGACTGAGTGTTCATGCAAGCTTCTTTACTATTGATTGATTTCTTTTTCACCTCTCTGGGCTGCACAATTTGAATAAAGTTACTATTTAAAGATGTGTGACCCATATCTTTAAGAATGGAGAACTGGCTGGGCCAGAGCAGAGGCGCAAGCCATAAGGTGTCTGCCTTGTGCTCTCTAGCCCAGGATGGACTACGGTTCCATACCCCAGCATCCCAGATGGTCCCCCAAGCTAGGAGCAATTTCTGAGTGCAGAGTCAGGAGTAACCCTTGAGCATCACCAGGTGTGGCCACCCCCCAATAAAAGAATGAGGAACTGGGGTTTCTCTATTCTCCTCTGTGTACTATTTTCTTTAACAGTACATTTTAATTAATATAAATATTTATTTGAGTTTGGGTTATGATATAATATAATTTTCCTTATTTTGCTGATGATGAAATTATACAAATAATGGTCTTAGGAATTATTTCTGTTAGCTCATGTGCCTCTTTGACAATGTCTCATCATCACAGACTTTTGGAGTACTTCTTGTATCCTAAGACTTAATCTCATGTATTTTCTGTGTTCATGTTAGAACCACCATTTATTTAAGGAGCCCTGATTATTTTCAAACTAGATCTGGCACTACCTAATACTCAAGTCAGAGATGATAACTTATACAAAGGGATCCAGTGAGGGTATTTAAATGGATAAAGTTGAAATCTACTCACCCACAACTATGATACTGACATGAAAAACTATGAGACAAGACATGATCTGCCCCTATGGCACAAATAACTCATATACAGAGAGGCCTGAATATAAAAAGTGTTCTTGATGATTGAGATCACAACTCAAAATATCTTCCTTTTGTTTTCCCTTTGGGCTTCTGGGAAGGAAATAGGTGATGGAAGCAGGAAACATTTGGACATTATCCCTAATCAAGTAAAGATATCAGAGGATTCCCCCCACCCCCAGAAAAGCATGTCATCATCGGTCCTGATCATCAGGGGACATTTTAGAACAATCAGACATTACATGTATCTGTTCTACTCAAATGTAAAAACCAGCACTTCCAAAGATTCTTCCTTACACATCTAAGATTTCAACAAACTCTGGTCCAAATAATAAAGGAAGGCAGCTGGAGTTCTGAGTTCTGGGGGAGGAAGCTATTCTCTTCCAAACCAGAGCGGTTATGTCAGGAAATACTTAGCATCCCATGCATACCTATGATGGGGCTAGAAACATTTGCCTTAATTTCCAATCATGCACCTGCATCTGCAAGCCAACTAACATATCCAGAGGCTCATTAGTACCTATCACCAGCAAAAGGCTCAGGAGTCTGCCAGGCAGGGTTTGCCCAAATGCATTATATTGTTTCCCATAGAATAGTTTACTTTCACCCAGTCAGGGTGAGAATGTGTGTGAGAGGAGCAGACTGCAACAGCAGTCACCGTTCTAGCAAAAGGATGCCCAGATTTTGGGGGGGGGGGGGGCTGCAGAACACTAGAGCTAGAATTCAGTAGTTTTATTTACAATCAAAAGCAATGGATGACAGACAAAAAGGTCTGGTCTCAAATCTCCATTTTGCTATTACCTAATTCTTTTAGCAGGCACAAGTCATTTCATATTTTGGAGCCTTGACTTAAGTTACCATATTTACAGAGTGGTTAAATGCGTCGGATCTTATTACTCTGAAGGAATAATTTATTCCTGGTTATGCCTTAAAGTAAAACAAGTCATCAGAGCCAAAAGGGAGTCAATCACAGTTGAAACAATAGGGTGTTTTAACTTCACACCTCGGGATCAATGGGTGACAAAGAAAGTGCTCAAGAACTAGCCCACAATGAGAACAAAGAAAAGGGTCTAGGAGAGACTCCAGCTAGGATGTTCTAAAGTGTTATTTAACAACTGTTATGTCTGGGATGCAGAAAACTGTGTGGGAGTCTTCACTCCTTTATTTCCTAATCCTTATCTGCATGGGCACACTCATGGGAGAATCATAGCAGGTTGCAGATGTTTGTTTCGGCAGGTAGTTGGGTAGGTGTGGAGCTGTCTCAGTGGAAGAGGAAAAAAAACTGAAGACAAAGAAATAACTGAGGCCTAGAGTTACTAATGGAAAGGCTCCAGGTAGAATAGCAAGGTTCGAATTAACTCACCACTCTGAAGATTATTCCATAGAGAGGGCTTTCATCAGTGAAGGTGCTTTTAGCCAGTGCTTTTAGCTATACTAACACACTAGGGTTGATAACAAGATTGCAGACATTAAAATGCAGATCCTTGTGTGTATTTTTTCTCACTTTTCTCTTGAAGAGAGAGAGAGAGAGAGAGAGAGAGAGAGAGAGAGAGAGAGAGAAAGAGAGAGAGAGAGAGAACCAAACCAGGCTCCTGTTTTCAAAAAAAATCATCTATAGTTATGCTGTTTTTTAAGCATAAAAGAATTTATGTCAAATTATTCAAAACCCAGAAAACCCTTTTCAAAAATGCTGAAAGATTTAAGTGTGTGAGAATCGCATTTCCTGCCAGAAGGATTTCCTGTTTCAGGCAACCACAAGCAACAATGTGGTGAAACATCCGCCCTGCAGCAGCAGTCACTGTTCCATCAGCCACTTCTCTGTTCTACTCACCCTTCCTCCCCGACAAAGGTGACGTACAGCTTATTTCTCTGCAGGTCTTTTCTGGAGTACCCCATAATCTGATTAAAAGCATCTTCCAGTAAGTGATCTCTTCGAATAATTAACCTAGCCAGAGAGAGAGATGGTTGGGAAAAAACACAAGATTATTTCCTAATAATCCTACCTTTCTAGAACTAGGCACATGCCCTTTCATTGTCATTGGCCGTAATTACTAGGTGAAAAGTGGCTGGCTCTCTGCAAAGCACACATTTCACTCTTCATAGCATTAACCAACAACCTTACTCAATGGAGCACTCCACCTCTGACTTGTCAAAAAACAGTCTGACAGTCCTTCCTAAATAGTTGAATCAATTTATCCCAAAAGGAAAATGATTACACACATACTCATAAACACTCTTTTTGTTTGTAAAGGAAGAACAATTCTATGAAGCAACATTTTAAGCCTGACTATACTTGAACAAGAATTCAATTACTATGTGTCCAGACAGGTGACTGTGAAGAAAGGGGGGACAAAAATGTGCTTGTGTGTCCTCCAGAGCAGACAAGTTTAAAACTGTGCTTACTAGAGTTTCTAAATTGAGCAACTCTATATCTAAGTGACAGAATGAAATGAGTCAATTTTTGGCTTGTGATAAGGCAAAACCATCATAAAGAGATAACCATTTGTTCTGAATGCAACTGTGGCACAAATGTTTCTGTGGCACAAAGATGTGCATAGGAAAACTGGATCATGAAGACTTTCCTGCGTGAAGTGTGAGAAATATAATAAGACAATATTTGGGGCTCTTTGTTGTTGTTGGAGCCATGACAGGAAGCTCTCTGTGGACCTGAGCATGTGGGCTGCAGACTGTGACCTTCTCAGGGCTCACCCCTTTTGGAGGTGCTGCAGGGCTGACCCTCATGTTTCCTCTCAGTGGTACTCACTGATCTCTAGAGAGGACATAGAACATAAAACTGGGTATGACGGGCAATGTGGGCAAGGAGGCTAGAAAATAATTCTAGGTCCAAGAACAAAATGATGTTCCAATGTTCCCATTTGATGGTTGTTGGATAAGTAAAGGGAGAAGGAATGTTCATGACCTCTTCTGTTAGACTGGTGAAGCCTTCTCATAGAACAAAATAGAACTGAGCCTTTACTCAGATTAGTTCAGGAAATTTTTTTTTTTTTTTTTTTTTTGGTTTTTTGGGCCACACCCGGTGACACTCAGGGGTTACTCCTGGCTATTTGCTCAGAAGTCGCTCCTGGCAGGCACAGGGGACCATATGGGGAACCGGGGAATCGAACTGTGGTCTGTCCTAGGTTAGCGCAGGTAAGGCAGGCACCTTACCTCCAGCGCCACCGCCCGGCCCCCAGTTCAGGAAATGTTAATGTGTTAAATAAAACACTGAGAAGGCAGAAAAGTAAAAGATTGAGAAACTGATCCAGAAATGAAAAAGGAGAAAATAAAATCAATTTTCCCTATGTTTTAATAAGGTAGTGATAGTGCTCTGGTTTTAAAAGCTTTGCCCACCCCCCAAATAAATCCCAATTAATCGTGTAATTGTGTTTTAGATGATCCTATAATTTACACACATCAAATAATCAGGTCAATTGAAACCAAGGCTCGTTGTCCCAAATCACAATCAAATTCCTCAATTCCCAACTGCATTCCATCTTCTCCTCTTCTCAAAATTGGTTGTTTTGATCATTTTGACTTACTTTAATTTCCCTGGGCCTTGTCCATATCCTTTAGTCTCTAACTTCCTGTAAAAATTCCTTAGTTTGGCTTCGAAGTCTCTCTTATAAGGGGCGGGAGCCCGAGCATTGGCACGTTGAGTACCTACATTGAATCATAGAGAAAGAAACCAGATCTGTGGAATGTCATACATGTTCATCACATCCATATTAATACAATATTACAGTGACGAGGTGGAGATCATAGCTCACAAGAAAGAGGAGGTGACACTATATAAATTACTATACTTTTCCTCTCTAAATTTAATGCTATGTCAGACTTGAACCAGAGTTTTTTGTTTGTTTGGTTTTTCTTTTTTTCATTTTTGGGCTCAGGGGTTACTCCTGGCTATGTGCTCAGAAATCACTCCTGGCTTGGGGGACCATATGGGATGCTGGGGGATGGAATCTCGATCTGTCCTAGGTCAGCCACGTGGAAGGCAAATGACCTACCATTGCACCACCGCTCCCGCCCCTCAAACCAGGGTTTTAAGGGCTTTCTTCTTTATGCATTTTGGTTGGAGAGAAAAAAATCCTGTTTGAATAGTTACAACAGTATTCATGTCTTAGTCAAATATGTTCCCTTTTTTTTAATCCAAATTCATATGAGTCAAACAGTTACTCATGTCTAATGATAACTGTGCTGGGTGAAATCACCTTGCTTGCTAATAAGATGATATCACTACAATTAGACACAAAGTTGCAATGTGAAAGTATATTATATAGAGCAAAAAGAGGGAGTCTCCAGACTTCATTCTATTACAAAGATTACTAGAACTCTTTTTTGAGATGCAATATAATTAAATATGGTGGGGCATATAATTAAATGCATGGGATATTGCATAGTAGAATAATCTTAATAAAACACAGTCCACACATGATTCTGGCATGTTTCCTTATTGTGTAAATAAATAATCCTGCTATTTACCAGGTTCCTAATATGTGTGAAGTACCAAAATTATTTATAGATTATGTAAAGATGTTTCATTAACATTTAATGATGAATATCAAGTCATATGAAAAAGTATAACAATTGTTCCTTTTTCCACAGAAAGAATCTGACATTGTGTCCCAAGGTGACTAATAAGCCAAGATACAAAACTGACATTGAGTATGGAAATAAGAAAAAAAAAACTAACAGTAGATATTTCCACTAACTGACTCACAATACTTGAAAAAAATAAGATTTTATTTTGAATAATAATAATTTTAATTTAATTAAATAATAATAACTTTGAATAAGTCCCCCTGCATTATTAAATATTTCACTAAGGAATATAAAATTAGCTTTTATAAATTTTGAATACTAAGTTATGTGCATCAATATATGATTGCAATGAATAAGAGGAAATAGTGGACACCTCTGTTGGGTGTGCAGGAAATATGTCAAACAAGGACAAAATAATTAAGTACTAAACCCTGGTATTCAAACTCTAAAGTGATGGGAAAATTATGTTCCTTTGAATATATTCATATATTGATATATTTTGCCATCCAATCTTTTTATAGCTATAAAATTAACTACCGATACAAAAAATTAAGAAGCTTCAAGTAGAAAAACTAACTTTTCTTGAAAAAAGTGGAGGCTCTATAAAGAGGGGTTTGCATTTCCTTGGAATAGAAGACAGGCTGCAGTTCTAGTCGATAATCAGTCATGGGATGTTCATGATGCCATGGACACTTAATGATCAGACTGCCTATCCTCCCTCCAGATTTGCAATTGCCATTCATGTTATAGAAAATTAATAGGCCATCAAGAGTAAGTAAAAATCAATAGAAAAGAATAGTGCTTTATTGAAACCAGGTTTTCTGTCTCTCTAGTCTCTATTGGGACAGAACAGTAAGAGCTAAATAAAAACTGTATGTTCAGAAGCTCTGAAGACACTGAAGAGATTCCAAGAAAACCCCTAAAACAGTGGGAAGGGGCTGCAGAGGAGTAAGTGGAACATGAAATTGGTCTGAAAGTTTGAATTTTTTTAAATTTAGCTGAGAAGTTTAGGAGTGATGCAGAGAACAGTGGAAAGTCTTGATAAGTTTTTGAAGAAGGAAAGCAAGTAGAGTGTGTTGAATGGATTAAGGGTGGGAAGAAGGAAAGAAAACAGGAGGGAGGAGAACTAGTTAGGGGTAATTGCAGCAATCAAAGCCAGAAGGGATGAGGACCAGACTAGTAGAGTGACTCAGAAACTATTGACAATGTGACATAAAAACTGGGAGCAGTAGAGAAATTTAAGCAAGAGGAGTAGAGAGGGTTCTGACAGTAATTGCAGGATCTCAAACATGAATAACAGCTATCATTTGTTACATGTCTGCTATGCATTAGGTACCATTCATTTTATACAGAGCATCTTTGGAAAATCTTCCTAATAAGTCTATGTAGCAGACATTATTACTATTGCTATCATCAACATTTTGTAACTAAGGAAATTGAAGTCAGATGCCAATGAGTGGTAGCGCTGGGATTTGAGCCAGATCTTGCTAAAACAAAAAGCAATGTGAGAGATGGTGCTGGTGGAAGGGGACATGTGAAAGCTTTAGATGAACTGAATGGTGATGACGGCTGTTGAGGTGGATAGATTCTGTAGGCATTTGGAAATATAATATGAGAATTTCTGTCAGGACCAGGGCTACATTTGTGGACCAACTGAGTTAATATGTTCCTATTCTCTGGAATGCTATGGCAGGTACCAGGAAGAAAGGTAGATGGGAGGAACAAAAAAGGGATCTCATTGAAGGTGGGATGGAGGCAAAACTTTAGTGGCAGAAGTTTAAGCTTTTTCCCAACCAGAAAACATAAAATAACTTTTATAAATTCCCTACAAGTGTAAAGCAATATTGAATCAATAATAACACAGTAAGCAACCAAAAACTCAATCCTAGTCTAGTGAGTCCTGAGAAGGTGATTTTATTTTATTTGGAAATAAAAAAATTTTCACACACACACCACACACACAAACACACCCTCACTAGATGAGTTAGAGCACTTTGTGTAGAGTCAAAGAAGCCCCATATAAATGTTAGCTGTGATTATTATATCTGTGTAGAGATCAATACTAAAGATATAGGGAACAGGTTGAGTTCTAAGGAGTGGAATTTAATATTGTTAGGTACTGAGCAATAACATCTTGAGAGGTCAATTTGCATAATTTTGAGTCATCTAGCCAAATACACATGTCATACAGGAAATGAATAGATTTGAGATTAAATAATGTGGGCTAGAGAGATAGTTTCCCAGGTTTCATGACTGGCATAGCTCCCGAAGCTCACCAAGAGTGATCAGTGAGCTAAAAACCAGGAGTAAGCCCTGAGCACAGCTGGGTGTGGTCCCCCAAAATCTGGGATGTCAAAGAGAACATCAGGCAGCTGTCTGATTTTTGACTACATGCTAGAATCACTTAAGAAGCATTACAAAAAAATCTCAGTATTCGGGCCACACCCAAGAAATATTACATCAGAATCTGTGGGAGAGGGATCTAGAAATAATTATGGTATTCAGCTTTTTGTGAAAACAAGCTTGAGAACTGTTATTCTACAAAAAAGTCCACTGTAGCCAATGAAACGGCCACACAACATTCAGAGCCCAATACTGGAATATTCCCTCTGTATCTGAAAGGAGTCAAGGAACATGACCTCATTGAGCACAAGACTTTTCTCCTGGATTGCTGAAGGCAAGAAGGCAGCACAAGCCTACAGGGGAGGCAGACAGAGTCTATGCTGCAGTGTGAGAGAAACTAGACAGCTAAAAAAGTTGCAGAATGAACCAGCTTTTGAGAACATGACCATGTGAAGAAAAAGAAAAAGGAACAACAAAATTAATAAAAATCCTTTGTTCTAGGAGAAGCATGATTCATCTGAAGTTATTTTTCTCTTAAAAAAAGCACAAATATGGTTGATTAAAAATTGGGATATTTAAAAGGATGTGGGAAACACCAAGGTACATTTTTCTCAGTATCAGTAAGACACTAATTAGAAACTGAATTTTAACTCAGTTTTCCAAAGAGTGGACTCTAGGTAAAGGAGTTCAATAATAGGGACTCTGGGGACAAAAAAATGTTCAATGCAAAAAATTCTTTTACTGGGGCCCGGGAGATAGCATGGAGGTAAGGCGTTTGCCTTTCATGCAAAAGGTCATCGGTTCAAATCCCGGTGCCCCATATGGTCCCCCGTGCCTGCCAGGAGCAATTTCTGAGCATGGAGCCAGGAGTAACCCCTGAGCACTGCCGGGTGTGACCCCCCCAAAAAAATTCTTTTACTAGTAATTCCACTATGAAAAAAAGTCATTTACACATTACTTCATGGTTTAAAAATTATAGTAAATTATGCTGCTGGCCCTTGTCAAATTCTTAATGCAAGTCAGGTGCAACAGCCAAGACATTCCAGGGCAAGAATGATCCTTCTACTTCAGAAGTCAAGAAATCTTGGAAAATGAAGCTAATAGAACACTACTGCAACTGTAGCTGCAAATGATGTCCTAGACTAGAGCATAACAATGTCACAAAAAGTAAGTCCATGGTCTTTCTGGTCTTTCAAAAGAAATTTAGAGAGAAAAGGGTCAGTGTAACTTACAAGAAGCTTTCAAAGAAGGGGATGACTTCATAGAAAAATAGCACCACATTGATTATTCACGGGAAAAATTTCAGTAACACACTTCCATTTTTTTCCTCCCTTTTTTAATTACCAGGCAGAGCTGAAGGACTTACGTATATTTATAGTGGTATTCTATTTCCATTTACTTTTACAAAACTTTTTAAAACATGTACAAACTGAAGAATTTCACCCAATGAAATGCTTTGGGTGATTCTAGAAAAATTATTGGTATCCATCTGCTGAAAAGTCTGGTTCTTTTTTTGATTCAGGACACTCCACAAGGAAGTCCGAGATCTTGGTGACTAACTCTCTGCATTAAACAGGGATGTTGTGATGAGGTAGGATTCTGGGTCTCTGTACTCAGATGGCTAAATGAACTATTCTTTCCTGGTTCATCTACTTATAAAGAAAAGATCTTTCTATATATTTATCTGCCTGCCAATATTTACAATTATATGTTTATGAGCAAGAACAAAGCATTATAATAATTTCTAGTAGATTCTACCTTCTGAAACCTAACTCCACAAATGAAATTAATAAAAGAAAAAAAAGCCCCAAATTTCCAAAATAGCTGGCACAGAGCACAAACACTAAAAAGAAAGAAAGAAAGAAAATAGTTGGCATTCTTTCTTTATTCTCCAAGAATAGTAAAAGGCCCTCAGGTCATTATTTTGAGTTTCCTTATATTTCCAATAAAAATTTCATTTTATAAAAATCCCAGCTCATAATTTGATTTCTCAGGTTTTGGAATTCAGAGTATTGGGGATAGCTGAAGTCATCTCAAGGATGGGCATCCTTTGATAACAGAAGGATGAGAGATAAGAGAGATTAACTCCAGCAAAAACCTCCAATGGAATCACTTTTAGATCTTGACCCTCACCTTTCTTGGGTCTCAGAATCACAACCCTTCCCATCTTCCTTATTCAGCAAACAGTCTTCATTTCTACAAAGTAGATCCAAGATCAATTCAATGGGAACCAGGAATGAGAAGGGAGAGAGCACTTCCTCTAAAGGCAACTTGAAGGCTACTTGAGGGATTATGAGAAAGATGGAGCAAGGGAGAGGGGAAGATGGAGAGAAAGGAAGGAGAAAGGGAAAGGAGGTAAAGTAAGAGAAAAGAGAGAGATGTGAGAGAAAATATAAAGAAGAGGAAGAAAAATTAAAGGTAGAGAAATGTTTAAGAAAGGAACAGAAACTAAAATAAGGAGAAAGAAAGGGGAAAAGAAGTATCCTTGAGGAATTTCAGGGTGTTGTCAGAAATAATCCTCTCTTATGTACCCTCATCATTCAGGAAAGATGCACAAGTTCTTCAGTGCTCTCTGTTCTGTTTTATTTCTGTTGAGTGTGACCTGGTGACTATTACCTCTACATACTCTGGAGTTAGGGTGAAACCAGCTCTGCCAGTCTGGGATAGTTCAATGAGATGAGAAATTTTTTTTTGATGAAGGCCCAGGCAGGTTTGTTCTATGGAAGGACCTGGTCATCTAGATACCTCCAGGAGTGACTTCTAGTCCTCAGCTGAGCACCACCCACTATGGCCACAACGAAACTAAACAATAGTAATACTCCTGACCCCCAAGGGAAATGAAAGGTAGTGTTCTGTGCTGCATGGGATGCACTAAGAACGTATAATATACTTTAAAAGAATCTCAGAAATGGTAAGTTAAATAAATTCTTGAATATACTTTAAAGTCACAGCTCTGGCTAGGTGGCAAAATGACATAATTGAGTAAATTTTCAATAATACTAGATGCATTTGGTACTGCTATATTTAAGTTCTTAGAAATACACAGTCACAAAAGAACCTGAAATAAAATTCTGGACCTCTATTTAACCTCATAAACTCTACGGTATTTAGTCTTGGCACTGTTAAATCCAAGAAAGGCATGATAATGATCCTAGAAAAACAAACTATTCATTTTGCAACACTTGACTTGCTCTAGGTGAGCACTTTAACAGCTGCAAAAGGCAGTGAGTCAAAGTTTCCAAAGTCCCCCTCTCTTGGGTAGGGAACAGGCATGTAAATGTGCTTGGAATAGGAGAAGTGTGCATAGTTTACCAGGTTCTGCATAGCCTTCAAAAATAAAATCATTAACATTTATTATTGTTGCAATTTTCAAAATATTATTCTCATACCACTAGTGCAAAGGGATAAAATTCCAATCATAAGAAAGAAGATTGGCTCAGTTCAGAAATCTGAAATGTTTTCACAAAAACATGAGGCTTTCTTTCTTTCTTTTTTTTTTTTTTTTTTCCCTGACTGGTAAACCAAGAGGCAATTTTTCTCAAAGAAACTGAAGATTCCCCACAGGGTAAATAAGGCCAGCTGGTTCTGACCTGGTGTCATGTGGAATTAGTTACCGTTACTTCCATTGATATCAGGCCATACATACAGTTTCAAGATCAAATAAAGCCCAGTGAAACAGAGCAGGCCAAAAATATGGAGATGATTCTTCCTGAAAATTAAAACCACTACAAACACTGCTAGCAATTTAGATGTATTTGGGCTCTACATGTCTTTGGAAAATGTTTTAACTCTAAACCTCCTTCCAGAAGGCATTATATTATTCCCCTAGATTACTCATGTACATTGGCAACACTAACTAAAAAGAAGTAAACTTCATCACCACTTCGAGAGTCTCCAAAGGCTCATGCTTTTGCAGGGTACAGATCTGGGATCAGACTTTGCCTTTTCGAGGCTAGAACATAGAAAGACCTGGAATGGAAATTCCCTAACAGAATGAGCAATAATCCAGTGCAATGCCTTTAACCAGAAAGTTTTGAGTAATTTAGAACCCTTTTTAATTTTAGCCCAGACTCTAAGATAAGGACTAGTGAAAATGATTAAACTATGTATGCACCAGCTCTACAAATCATGAATAATTGAACTCACACAGTCCAGATATTGACACTTCAAAATTTGATGATATATATATATATATATCAAGTAAGATTTCCAGAAAAAAATACAAGGGGATAAATTATTATTTATTGGGTTCTTGTTATGTCTCAAGTATCAGAATAAGTGTTCTTCAAATAACCAGGGAAAGTGATGACTATTATTTCCATTTTACTAAAACAAAGAAAACCATGGACAGGGAAAGATTTAGTAAATAATATGCCAAGTATATACCACGTATATTCCAAATGATCTACCAAGCATGCATGAATATACCTGGTAAATGGCTACAAACTGGCTATAAAGTCCATCATTTTCTCCCCTGCACCTTGAAATCTACTTGTGTCATATAGGTGACACTTTTCAGCCTGCATGAACAAATAAGTCTCCCCCCTAAGTTGCCTGACCAAAGTTGACCCACATGTTTGCTTTCAGGTTCACCTCTACAGAGACATGTGCGATAATGGCCATTGTTTTTTTGTTTTTGTTTTTGTTTTTGTCACATTTAACAAACCCATTTTCTGGCCACCCAGAATTTCTGACCTCTGTCCTCACACGTGACTCAACTTCCCCAAACTAAGGTTCCTTTCTTAAAGCTGCTTCTCCTTCAATGTATTTTCTTCCTTTGCTTTATTTTCACTTCCTATTTATTTTTTGGAGGGGGAGGCATTCACATCATTAATAATCAGGAGGCCAAGGGGACCCACAGTGATTCTCAGCCAACTGGGTGAGTGGCCAGTGGTTCAATATTGTTAGCCTTCAATTCCTATTAAAGAACACATTCACACATACACGCATGCACACACATAAAATTTCTGGCTTCTACTTTAAATCCTTCTACTTCATCATTCTATAGCTGATTATATAGTTTAAGACTTTTTACTAATGAAAATCATCATAAGGCATTTCATGCTTTTCAAATCTAATGGATAAATATCACATGTAATTCCATGCTTTTCAACTCTAATGACATTACAGTTAGTAATCTTCCTAAATTCTTTGAGCATTTAGTCCTATTAACTATTTGTTCTTAAAATGGAGCTTGTAGTGGGGCCTGAGAGATAGCACAGTGGTAGAGTGTTTGCCTCGCATGAGGCTGACCCAAGGACGGACCATATGTTCTATCCCTGGCATCACATATGGTCCCGTGAGCCAGGAGCAATTTCTGAGTGCAGAGCCAGAAGTAACCCTTGAATGCTGTCAAGTATGGCCCAAAAATAAAACAAAAAAAAAAGTGCCTTTCCCAAACACCTTCTCAAATGTTTTTTTCAAATCCAGTGTGTGTGCTATTTTTGACTTGTTTTCTACTTCTCAAATAAGAGTCCCCATGACACCATTTACTTCAGAGGTCCCTGGAATTAACTGGCCTATGACTGTATTTTAAAAAACAACTTAATCATTATTCTTCGAGTTTTTGATGCTTGTTTTCAGTTTTTTTTTTTTTTCAGGAGGTGCCACATGGATAGGAGCCATTCCTGTTTCTCTACCCAGGAGTGTGACCCCTAATAGTATGTGGGGGACCAATGCAATTTCAGAGATGGCTGGTAAGTGCCATATCTACATTTGTGTTTTATGTGTTGAGTCCCTTTAGACACTGGCCTTATTGTAGTGAACAAATATAAAATGACTGCTTAATGCCCCCTAGACTACTATCACCTTTACTGGACCATTCTAGTATTATCCACTTGGGAAATATTGTTCTATTTTATTTTTCCCATGGACTTTAATTTATCTAATCTCTATTTTAGTCTTCAATGGCTACACTTTCCTACCTAACAACCTGTTTTGAACTCCATGACTTCTTTCTCAATTATCTAGAGGCCTCTCCAGTAGGATGGCCAAAAACATCCATTTTCAACAAAATATTTCCTTAAATAAAATAAAAGAATCTCTTCCCCCTCTAATCTTTTTTATTTCTATTTCTTAGTAAGGGTATTACATGCTGTGCAATAATTTAGATTTTAAGAGCCTCAAAACAGACCTTACTCAGGGTCAAAGTCCTAGTGTCTCTACATCCTCTGTAATCTTTGAATTCCCTTTTGTCCATCTTTACTAGTCTGGTATTTTATGTTGTTACCTGGCTTAATGTAACATCACACCTATATTTCTTCTGATTCTAGCTTCTTGTCTTATACTGTCTCCTCTACAATCTTTTTTTTTTTTTTTTTTTTTTTTTTTTTTTTTTTTTTTTTTTTTTGGTTTTTGGTTTTTGGGTCACACCCGGCAGTGCTCAGGGGTTACTCCTGGCTGCATGCTCAGAAATTGCTCCTGGCAGGCACGGGGGACCATATGGGGCACCGGGATTCGAACCGATGACCTTTTGCATGAAAGGCAAACGCCTTACCTCCATGCTATCTCCCGGGCCCCTATCTTTTTTTTTTTTTTCCCTCTATAATCTTAAAGGGATTAGCTCCACATAGACTCTAACATAGGGATTCAATGGCCAATAGGATTCAATTGCTGATCCAAATAGACCTACATACAGCATTTGGGCTCTGAGAACTTGCCTTCACTTGCAGTTGACAATTTGCTTTATATTATTTCCATGCTTCTGTTCCTTAATGCTACTCCTGTCTCAAAAATGTCATTCTTTCTTTGGACTATTTGGAGACTTCTATTCCTCACCATTCCAGGCTCCCCTTTAGGAATACTATTTCCTTCATCTTTACCCCAAACACCTCTCTCCCACATGAATGCAAACTGTTCCCACAGTTAGGTTCCCATCCATCTCTTTATTACAGGACTAACCACAGGGCTTTACAGAGTCATTTGTTGACTCACTGCCCCACCATGAATCCTTCAAAGGCTGATACTGGGTCTAATTTATTGCTTGGGTAATAGTTGGATGTTCAATAAGCATGTGCTAAATGAAAAAATTAATAGACTATTTCCTGTTTGTAGTATTAATTAGGCTTTAGCTTCATTGCCATAACATGTGAAAACATATGCATATATCAAAGAATAAGCAGCAACTTTTCATGCTACATATAGAATCTAAATTTCTATTAAAATAGTTTTAAATTCCAATAGCTATTAAAGCGTGTGATATACTGTTGACTATATGAATGAGTATAGCATGCAGGCCTATCAATATGTAAATGTTTTCCTTTAAAAATCATTTGCAAAACTGCATTTGCTACTATCCTTTTATTCATCCATGTACCTTTATTCACACATACCCATTTCACGAAGAATTGAAGCTTAAATATTTATTTTGTTTAATCTAAAGACTAATTTATCTGCCCATGCATTTTTTATTCCCATCTAACAAACTCAGTGACTACTTCAGGGGAAAATTATCCAAGTCCATTAAAGTGACAATTTTTAATTTGTCATTATTTTTTAAAAGGATTTCATTTCATTATTTGTTGAAATGGTCTCCTAACGAGAGTGCTCAAAATCCTAAATGCTAACATGGTAAATTTATTTATTTTCATGCCCCAATATTTTCCAATATACATGAAGCACGACATAATATAATGAAATGTAAATTCCATCTTTAGCTGTCATGAGGCTAACATTTATCCTTCTCTTTTGAAATGTCATTATCTTCCCATCAAAACTAATCTCAACAGGTACAAGCCAGTTTTAGGAGATAGGAAATGCCACACAACAAATACTTGTGCTAACACGAATGATGCACCCAGAACATTCTTGTCACTGTCCCTGGTAGAGGAAAGATCTGATTCTCAGGCACACTTTGCAGAGAATTTATTCCCTTGTGAGAGCAGGTGGACTCACCTGGGGAGTTCTGCGGAGAGGACACAGGGGAGCCGCGTGGGGACTGACAGTAGCTGGGGTGGAGTAAGGCATGTGGAGGCACATATGACATTATCTCTTCTTCAAATAAACTAGGGAAAAACAAGAAACAAAACACATACCTTAGCCAAAGAGGTGGGGAAAGTGTTTCCACAGTCAATTTCTCTCTCACTCTGATCCAGTCTAGCTGAAGTCAGACCCTTCCTAAGAAGCACCTGTCCTCTTTTTACTGCAAATAGTACTTGGGATAAAACAACTGTTCACAGAGGCTTTGGGGAGATCTGTGGTTATTTGTCTGTTTTCCTTTAGACAGTTTGAGTGGCAAAATGTTATGTGTATTTACATGATAGCTTGAAAGAGTTACTGGGGATTATTTTGTGTTTTTATTTTTTCTGTTTTTTTGTTTGCTTGTTTGTTCATACCTGGCACTACCCAGGAGCTAGTCCTGCCTCTGTCTCCTCAAGAGTTACCCCTAACAGTGCTCAAAGGACCCATATGTGGTACCAGAGATTGAACCAAGATTGGTTGCAAGCAAAGCAAATGCCTTACTTCTTGTATTATCTCTCCAGCCTAGTACCTGGGATTTTCGACTTGGGAATAAGATTCACATACAACAAATGCTCATAGAGAACTCATAAAAAACTTACAAAGTATGGTTTCTACCTTCATTCTAAGAAATAGGCAATTGATTATATGAGAGAGAGGCTGCTTTGAGGTTCAGACAGCAGAGGCCAAGATATTTATAGTTATTTTTATTTCAGAAAAATATACCTGCATACTCTATAGACCTATATAGACATATATACATATCTGTATGAGTGAGCATGTATATAAAGTCTCTATTGTCCTCTTTCATCAAATATGACTTCTATAGTCACTGATTTAAATTACTAAAACATTGAAGTAATATAAAAAATAAAGATTTGAGGTGGATATCCTGAAATGTATCTAATTTGTACTAAACATGTACATATAATAAATTGTACCACTGTGCACAATTTTAAATTAACAAATACATCTCATGTTCCAAATGAGAGTCAAGAAATAAATGGCGGGGCCCAGGAGATAGCATGGAGGTAAGGCATTTGCCTTTCATACAAAAGGTCATCGGTTCGAATCCCGGTGCCCCATATGGTCCCCCGTGCCTGCCAGGAGCAATTTCT
>PVKC010005881.1:0-32243 GCA_004027635.1 Crocidura indochinensis | reverse complement strand
ATATGCTAGCTAACGATCTTTGCTTTGGTGTATATAATGCAAATAACATTTATATATAACATTATATAGTTTTCAAGTATATGATATTATAAATAAAAATTTGTGGGGCCCGGGAGATAGCATGGAGGTAAGGCATTTGCCTTTCATGCAAAAAGGTCATCGGTTTGAATCCCGGTGCCCCATATGGTCCCCCGTGCCTGCCAGGAGCAATTTCTGAGCATGGAACCAGGAGTAGCCCCTGAGCACTGCCAGGTGTGACCCAAAAACCACAAAAGAAAAAAAAATTGTGCATACCACATATTTCCTACTGAATGTATAATTTCTATTCTCAATTACCTTCACCAGATTTATCCATCCTCATTCCTCTACCCCTTTGATGTCAACTATTTTGTTTTAATAATCTATCTATTTACTTTGTTTTAATTGAGAGATTTTGGTTTGTTAAAAGGTAAATATTAATGTTTTAACTATAGAATGTTGCCACATCGCCCCCACCACCAAAGTGCCAATATGACACCATGACCACTTATTACACCATTTTTCCTTCTTATCTTTCACTTTGATAGTCACTGTGAGACAAGCAAGTAATTAGAGAAGGACCGATCCTGGCCCCACCCTCTCCAGGGCAATGAATTCTAGTCTGAAAATGACTAGTGATCAAGACCTGTCCAAATTGGAGCAAATAACCGGAGCCAGAACAGATCCAGAGAAGACTAGATTCCCCTCTGGAGAAGCTCCAGCATGAATGAAGGCCAGAAAAAGAATGTCAAGAGACAAGGACATCGTTTCATTCCTGGCAACCACTTAACAACAGGACTCTTACCAAGTAGACAGATTGGGAGAAACCCTATACAAACCAATTTAGACAAAAGAAATACAAATGTGTGGTCCCTGAGCCTATTCATGTTCATGCTCATCACCCTCCTCTCCCCTCTTGAGATATGGACTTACACTTACCCATTTTCATGCTGAGTTGTGTGCTAGGGCTCTCCTCACCTCCAAATAAAATGTGTTTTTATTTATTGTTTGTCTCCTAAAATTCTATTCTGTGGTGAAAGGAGATGGACCTGAAAGGTCTCGGTAACCAAAAGGCATTTTGTTTTCCTTTCCAGATGAAGGCTCACAGTTCTATATCTATCTAGTCATTTCTGGGGTAACCAGAGGTGAAGAGAGAGAAGGAGAGATACAGAGACAGAGAGGAGAGAGAAAAAGAGATAGAGAAATGCAGCATATTTTTCTCTAGCCTCTTTCCTTCTCATTTCACATATGTCACCAGGGACCTCCACTGAGTTTATTTTCACTAGACACTATTCCTTTGCTTTGTTTCTTTATATAAAACATATGCAAAACATATGCATGAGATGAATGTAGGAACCATGACGGTGGGTGTCTGTGTTTGTCCACAATCTCCAGATTCTTTAATATAGGATATATTGAAGAGTAAAAAATATTGAATAATAAAGATACTCATATTTAGAGTTGTTGGGAAGATGGAAAAGTTTACTAAAGTAGAAGAGAAAAAACTACTTCTCTAACTAGGGATCAACTTAGTATTGGATTAAGTTAAAATGACGCATTTGGTGTTTTGTTGTTGTTATTTTTAAATAGGAAAATTGGGTTTTTGTGTTCAAGTGACAAGAATGTTACAGAGAATATGAGTATTTTATATTTTGGGTTAGCATTTTCACATTTTAGGTTATCTTATTTGACCATTTGCCTGCTTATTGTTTGTTATCTCTAAGTTTCCTGCAAGCCTAGGGTCTAAGGCAGAATCTATGATCTTAGGAAATTGTTAACTTCCCAGTCTTAGAAAAGTCCAGGAAATTTACAGAAATGTTTAAAACGTAAAACAAGAGGGGAATAAAATGGAGCTGCATACAGCAGTTGGCAAGGAGAAGCTGAGGTTTTTCTCTTTCAAGACCATTTTTTCCCTTCTGATTTATTTCACTTAACATGACATGACCCCTTTCTGGTTCCATTCAGAAGGAATGGAAGGAAGAATGGAAGATTTTGTTTTTCTTATAGTCAGTATATCCTTATATGTATATGGTACATTTTACCTTTTTATTTGGCCACTCTTGGTGGAGCTCAGAGGTTACTCCTGGCTCTGCACTCAGAAATTACTCCCAGCAAACTCAAGGGACCACATGGGATCCAGGGATCAAATTCAAGTCAACCACATGCAAGGGAAGTACCCTATCTATTGTGCTATTGCTCCGGTCCCACATTTTATCTTTTTTATTTATCCCTCTGTCATTGGACACTTGGGTTGTTTTCAGATACTGGTTACTGTAAATAATACCTCAATAAATACAGGCATGTATGCATATTTTGCTCCCCCCTCTCTATTTTTAATTTAAATTAAAATTATTTTTGATTTTTGGGCCACACCAGTGACCCTCAGGGGTTACTCCTCGCTATGTGCTCAGAAATTGCTACCGACTTGTGAGATCATATTGGACATGGGGGGGCCAAACCATGATCTATCCTAGGTTAGTGCATGTAAGGCAAATTGCACTACCACTCCAGCCCCTGCTTGTTTATTTTTTAAATTAGATGTATTTGTGCTTTCTTGTATAGATAGATATGTACCTGCTGGATTATTCCTTTTTTTAAGAGAACATTCACTATTTTCTATAACCAATTATATATATATATGTATGTATAACCAATTTATATTCCCAATAACAGCATATAAGTGTTCTTCTCTATACCCCATCAGCATTTGTTGTTTTTGGTCTTTTTGATATTGACTATTCTTACTGGTATGATGTGATATTTCTTTGTTGTTTGATTTACATTTCTCTGATGATTAAATTTTATATGCCTGTTGGCCATTTGAATTAATTCTTCAGAGACATTTCTCTTTGACTCTTCTCTCCCTAACTTTGTTGTGCTCATCCATGTTGTTGAATTTTGTGAATTATTTTCATATCATGAAATTAGCTCTTTGTAAGATGTATGGTTCATGACTATTTCCCAATTCATGTTTTGCTTCAGTGATAATCTCTATATAAAATATATATATATATATATATATATATATATATATATATATATATATAAGTTTGATGTAATTTTAATTGCTGCTTTTGCTTTGGCACTCTTGGTAAATGAAGTCAAATCACATATGTGCTTTGGCCAATATCATGGGATAATGGACTATCTAGCATCTAGTCATTTGATCATTTCAAGTTAGTGCATAGTGTGAGATTTCATCATTTTATAGTTGATATTTCCATATTCATGACACCACTTGGTGAAGAGACTTCCTTTCTCCATCTGATGAACTTATAGCCCTTCTTGATCATGAATTAGCTGTTCATAATTTTGAAGGTTTATTTCTGGACTTTCAATTGTATTCTATTAGTTTCAATATCTGCTTTTACTACTATAGCTACAAATTGAGGAAAATGATACATTTCATCTTCTTTTCTCATATTGCTTTGAAACTTTCAAGTTTCTTAGTTTTACTTAAATTTTACTTATGTTTGTTATATTTCTTTGATGAATGTTTTTTAACCTTTTAAAAAATGAAATAACAGTTTTAATATTGACTTTAGGGATAGGCAGAACCAAATGGTAAGTTATTTATACTAAATAATGAAATATCTCAATTTCTCAAAGTGCTGATGTATTTCAGAAGTGAAATTCTAAATGTTGGCCTTAAACATAACAGTGAGTCATTGGAATTTTGATAAAGTCTTATTTTTAATTTTTATCTAAGCAACAGAAAATAGAATTGGCTCTTTTTCTTTTGTTGTTGTTGCAGGTAGGAAGTTGAGGTGGGGTGAGTGGCTGATAATGTATATTGAAGAAAACTGTGTCTCAGGAGCCCAGAAAGCTATTGAGTTGTAAAATTTGAGGTCTAAGGACAAGTAAATTCCTGAAAAGAGAGCTAGCTGAACACCTAGGAAGAAAAATCTTTACCACTGGAACATAAAACTTGCAAAGAGTGTCAAAGAAGAAAATTAATTGCTCCCTCTTGGAAACTACCCTAAAAATGAGCCTGGGAGGGGCAATTTGGGAAACTGTGTATAAATTAACTTGGCAAAGGAACACAGTCATGCCATCTACATCCATGTTGTCAGCACTCATACTGCCTGAATACATGTTACCCCTATCTGCCTTCAAATGATATATATTGACTTTGGGTTCTCTACACTCTAGAGAAGATTATGTTATTTTTTGATCATGTGACTTTTTCCTAGCCTCCCTTTATTTACCAGTAAATATGTTATACTTTACTATTTGACTACTCCTAAAATTCTTTTCTGTGAGGAAATAGTGAGGAACCCCAAGTTTGTGGGTAAATTAGGACTGACATTCTTTTCCATGAGGAACAATTCCTCACTCTAGCCTCTAGGTTTCTCTAGAACCTAGATTTCTAGGATCTAGGAAATGTAGAAATCTATAATCTCTAGATTTCTCTAGAGAAATCCAGTGCAGAGCAAGTGGACTTGAGTCTCAACTTCACAGTTCCTCTTGTGGCTGGCAGGATGTGAGTACCTGTGTGTGCTGAAGATCATAGCAGACTTTCATCAGTCCTAAATCTCCAAGGTACTTCCCTGGTAACAGAGTTGGGTAGAAGAAAATGGTAGATTTTCTTCTAAAGGCTGCCACTTCATTCATTCCCACTTCACATAATCCACATGGTGAATATCCATAGCAACATTTTGAGAATCCATGCTTTGTAATAAAATTCTGTCTTTGAATCGAACATCACCCCTTAACGCTGGATACCATCTATGAAACCAGTACGGTTTTCTATTCCAACACCAAGAATCGGACTTCTAGAGTGAAGACTTTAATACTGCCCTGGTATCATCTTGCCCCAGAGTGGGTTCATTTAACACCCCAATGACTTGGTAACAGCACCAACCTGCTTTTGGGCAGGGTTCTCAGCATTGCCACATAATAGTAAAATGAAACCATGTCAGGGTCCGTGTCACCCTGACTTCGATATAGGATCTGTACAAAAATCAGGATCTCTAACTACAGAAACCTGAACATAACTATCATGACTGTGAAAAGCTTTTATTGGGATCATAAAGACTTTGGGGTTAGACAGCTGGAGTCTGGGAATCTGTAATTGGTCTTATGACAGGATGCTTCATGGGTAAATTCTCTCAGTTTTTAGGCCAAAAGTTTTTCCTTTCTATTTCTCCATATTTTGCTGTTGGCTATGCAAAATCAAACAAACAAAAAAACCTGCCACACACACACTTTTTAAAAATAATATCTTTTAAATTGGGGCTCCCACCTTTTTTTATAGAACCTTGAGCCAGGGGGCTAGGCGGTGGCTCTGGAGGTAAGGTGCCTGCGCTAACCTAGGACGGACTGAGGTTCGATCCCCCAGTTCCCCATATGATCCCCCGTGCCTGCCAGGAGCAACTTCTGAGCGAATAGCCAGGAGTAACCCCTGAGCGTCACCGGGTGTGGCCCAAAAACCAAAAAAAAAAAAAAACCAAAACAAAAAACAAAAAACCCTTGAGTCATGAATTACTTTATTTTACCACACATTCTCTCATTTTTATATAAAACTAAGAGGAAACGAATAAAGAAAGGCTGGGGGCAGGGGCCAGGGGCCAAGTAGTCTTAACTGCATCGGCGGGGAAATAAATAAGGACAGAATTAAAGCCAAAATCAATATATTAGAATCAAGGGTCCTAAACTTTAACAATAGAAACTTAAAGGGGCCTGTTATATTGGCAGGCCAGGGCGGCAAAGGGTGGTGGTATAGGATTCACTCTGGGTCCATTGGTGGAGAGAGGTTGACACTGGTGGTTGTAAGGGCCTTGACTCAATGTATATCTGAAAATTAGCTATGAAAGACTCTGTAGATCAAAATTGTTTTAATAAAATAAAATTAATAAAAAGAAAAGACATAAAATATTCTGTCTTTGAATATTAAAAATTTTACTCTGGGTCCAATGTGCTAGAGAGCTTGTCTTGTACATGGTCCACCTGGGGTTGATCTTTTGCATCCCATATGGGCTCTCAAGCATAACAGGAGTAATTTCTGAGCACAGAGTAGAAGTACCTTGAGTACCCTTTAGTGTGGACCAAAAATAAAAATTAAAATAAGAGGGACCCGGGAGATGGCATGGAGGTAAGGCGTTTGCCTTTCATGCAAAAGGTCATCAGTTCGAATCCCTGTGCCTGCCATGAGCAATTTCTGAGCATGGAGCCAGGAGTAACCCCTGAGCACTGCCGGGTGTGACCTAAAAAAATTAAAATAAGGGGCTGGAGTGATAGTACAGTGGTAGGGCATTTGCCTTGCATGCAACCTACCCAGGACGGACACCAGTTGCATCCCATATCATCCCCTGAACCTGCCAAAAGCAATTTCTGAGTGCAGAGGCAGGAGTAACCCCTGAGACCTGCAGAGTGTGGCCCCAAACCAAACAAAAATAATAATAAAATAAAATAGAAGTTCCACTCAACCAACACAAGATGAGACATACAGAGAAATTAGGGGTAACTAGCACTATTATGTGCTTCTTCTCAAAACTTCTGCAGATCCTACATTCAGGACTTACACTCAGAAAGCTATCTTAGAGAACTCATGAAAATTCCTTGAAATTTTCTAGAGACACAAAGAAAATTATTAAGAGATACAAAGAAAAGAGAAATTATGGTTATTTAATCAATGAAAGTACCTGCTGGAATTCCTTTACCAAAGACATGTAAAAGAATGTGTACTTTTGTAGACAGGCAAAATCTGGCTATGCACTCAGAAATCGCTCCTGGCTTGGGGAACCATATGGGATGCCAGGAGATGGAACCGGGGTCTTTCCTAGGTTCACACGCATAAGGCAGACTCCTTACCTCTTGAGACAGGGCTCTGGTCCCAAGCACTAATCTTTAACCTCTCTTCACTTACATTTAGAAAAATTATTGGAGGGGGAATGGAAATATAGCAATGTAGAACATTTTTTTTTATTGATTTTCTCTTTTGGAAAGCAATGCATATATTTGAACATAATGCCCAAGGAGAACTCATTTAGTTTGGAAGGCAAGTGTCCAGTCATGGTCCACCAAAAGAAGATGTGAAGGTTAACTGTGGTGCAAATTCTAGAAATAACTGTTTTTTCTCTGGATAGGGAGGTTCAATGAGTTAGGATATAAAATAAAAGGAGGAAATAAGATGCCACAGCATGTTTAGATAATTCCATAAGTTATAAAATAACCTTGATGTGGGAACATTTCTTGAGGACTCTATTTAAGGATTAGCGTTGACCTGAGGGTTAAACAGAGTTAGCTCCCATGGACACAAGACCAAGTAGAGAAGGAGCCTGCTTAGATTGACTGAAGGCTCTGAGGACTGCTGCTCTGAATTTCAGATTTTGGCTCCTTATTGCCTTTAGCCACTGTCATGCCTTGCCAAATTCACAGCATATATCACACTACTTGAGAGTGGATTATTCACCCTTTTGCTTATTTTTATCTCCCTGCCTAAATTATGGATTTAAGAAGGATGGGGTCTTTATTTGTTCATCACAGTACCTGGCACATAATCAGCTCTTTAGAAATAATCGTAGATGATTGGACATAAAGAGTATTATGCTGAGGAAAGAAATGTGTCAGAAGGAGAGGGATAGACATAGAATAATCCCACTCATTTTTCAGATATTAAAAAAGTGTGGTAATAATATACTGAGACAATATAGATGAAGGACAGCAGGACCAGTCCACTGTAGGAAGCTTGCCACAAATAGTGGATGAGTGCAGTTAGGGAAGAGAAGGGAACACTATGACAGTGATAGTTGGAAATGATCACTCTGGACAAGAACTGCGTTATGAAAGGATGTAAAATAATATTCATGATACCCTTTCAGTAACAATATTGCAAACTACAGTGTCTAAAAGGAAATAAAAAAGGAAGAGAGAAAGAGAAGTAAAATATCTGCCACAGAGGCAAGCAGGGGTGAGGGTAGGAGTGACGGCTGAAGGAAACTGGGAACATCAGTGGCAGGAAATGTGCACTGGTGAAGGGTATTTTGCATTGTATGAGCAACTTTTTAACTGTGAAAAAAACCCCACAAACTTGTAGCCACAGTGTCTAAAGAAAGCAATTAATAAAATAATAACTATAGAAGGAATTAAAACTTAGTTGACATCTGTGAAGCAATGACTGACACTTAGGCTATTAAGGTATTTTATTGACTAGCCAGGTGAAAATTCTTGTAAAAACAGTCATTATTATCACATTGCCAAAATCCCGCCTTCTTTCCCCCCTGACTCCACTCTACTGCTCCTAGCAATATGAATAAAATAATCAATATGTTTGAAGAACTCAATCCCTTTAAGAAAATGAAAACACACATTTTACAACTAGTAGTCCTTATTCTAAAACTGTGTGCTCCTCTGATATTTTGAGAAGAGTCAGAAGTCCAGAGTTAATCAAATATGAACTGTGAACTCCACGATAATGTGAAAAAGACAATGGGCTGGGAAGTCTGATGGATGACATTTATACCCTTTAGTTATTTCTAAATAAAAATTTTAGCCATACACCGTGATGATTATGGGTTATTCCTGGCTCTTCACTCAGGAATCAGTCCTAGAAGTGCTCGGGGGTACCATATGGGATGCCAGAAATCAAACTCAGATCAGCTGTGTGCAAGCCAAGAGCCCTACCCTTTGTACTATCACTCCTGCCTCTCACTTCAGGTTCTATATTGAAATGCTGACCTCCAGTATCTCAGAATACCACTTCAAGTAGAAGTAGGGTCCTTCTATTTTCAGTTGGTTAAAGTGAAGTCATTCTGGAGCAGGGGGCCTTTATCTCAATCTTCCTGGTGTCTGATAAAAGGGGGAATTTTGAACACAGATATGAGTACAGAAAACATGAAAGCAGAGACCACAGTGTTGCATCTATTAGTCCAACATGTCAAAGAGTACCAGAAAATTCTTACAAGCTCAAGAAGAAGCCAGAGAGAGATTAGCTGCCCTCTAAAACTGTTACCTATCTTCACTTACATTTAGCACCAAACTGATACCATCTTGGATTTAGACTTAACTCAGTCTATGGTATTCAATAACCCAGTCCATGGTATCTGATCATATAATCTCAGGATCCCAGAATTCTTTCTGACTACAGACAAGGCTTTGGGCATCTCTGGATCCAAGTTTCTTTTTAAAAGGGATAGGTCAGGTTATATCTGCAGAATATTAGTTCTAAAAAGACAGGGCATTTTAGTGCCAGGATATAGAGATCAACACTTTTCTTCTTTTGAGGGAAGCTGGTGTTGGGCAGAGTCACACCTGATGATTCTCAGAGTTTACTCCTGGCTCTGAGATAAGGGATCACTCCTGGAAGGCTTGGGTGGCCAAATAAGGTGCCAAGATTAAACCCTGGTCAGCTACAGGCAAGGCAAGTACCCTACCTACTCTACATTGCTATAGCTCTCTCCTCCTCCTCCTCTTCTTCCTCCTCCTCCTCCTCCTACTACTTCCTCTTCTCTTTCTCCTCCTTTTCCTTTGTCCTCTTCCTTTTCCTCCTCTTCTTCCTCCTCCTCTTCTTTCTCTTCCTCCTCCTTCTCCTCTTCCTCTTCTTTGCTCCTCCTCCTCTTCTTCCTTCACCTCTTCCTCCTTCACCTCTTCCTCCTCTTCTTCCTCTTCCTTTCTTCTTCTTTTCTTCTTTAGTTTTCTTCCTTCTTTTTCTTCTTTTCATCTGTCCTCCTCCTCTTCTTCCTCCTCCTCCTCCTTTTCTAGACAGATTGCCACATGCAGTGCCTCATTTGGATGTGCTTGGTGTTTGGGAAGCTTAACTAACCTATGTCTTCTTACAGATGGATTTTGAGAACATGTTTTGAGGTTCTGTCTCGACAGAAAAAGAACATTCTGTCTCTAAAAGGGGAAGGCTGTCCTTTTTTTTACCGAGAGCAGTTTTGGTGGAGGATACACAAGGAATGATGAGGTAGGAAGGGGACACCCGTTTAGCCAGCCAGACCAGCAAAATAAAGCCTTGTGATCAAATGGGTTGACAGACATCACATCCAGATTGTCCTCACATCCCCAATATATTTCTTGATTTGGTACATATTAGTCATGAGGTTGCATTTTATCCTTGAACAAAATCAATTCTGTTTGACAAATCCATGTTTGTTGCATATAATGGATTAGAAATGGGAAGTTAAATGGAATTAAAAGTAACTCCTGACTTTAATCAAGTCTTTTGAAAGAGTCTAAAATCTTAAACGTGCAATGGTAGATATTAATAGTAATATTTCTTATCTTTAATGCATGACTTGTAACAACTAATATTCTCAAATAACCACTAAACCAGCTATCATGATTATAATCTAAAGTTTACTAAGAGTCAAGTCAAAAATTTTAAAGGCAAATTCTAAGTCCAATTTCCAGAGTAAAGGAATGATGAGGTAGGAAGGGGAGAAGTCTGGTGTGTACTGCAAGCTCAGCAAAGAGTCCAAATTGCAAAGTTAGGGATAGGGATGTTTCCTGTAGGGGGCACCCGACATGAGTCTTTTTTTTTTTTTTCCTCCTTCTGATCTGAGTCTTAAGGTGACCATTTGGGTGCCTTCACCTTGATTTCCCCATATCCTAGTAGTGAAAAATCTATTTGTTTTGTGGGCTTACTGAGGTGGGAGTACTCAAAGATTCTGGGGAGCCGTTGCCTTGAATTTGTAACATTGTTCAGTCCTGAAGTTTTAGTGCTTTAGCTTAATAATGTAATGCTGCATAGGTCCAGAGGTACAGGGGTCCAAAAGTGCAACCCAGCAGTACTTGAGGGACCATCAGAGCCATTAGCAGCAATGTTCTCAGAGCCCAAAGAAGATTTCAAAGTCTTGTCAGAATTTCTAGGCATGTGCTCTATCTAGCCCTTCAAGTGATCTCCCAGCTTCAATTTCTACTGTTTTCAAACTCCTTTGCTTATAGTAATTTGTTGACGAAGCCACAGGAACTAAGATATAAAGCCTCAGCTACGTGCATAGTTATCTCTTGCAGTGCAACTATTCTCCTTTACTTACTTCCCCTCTACGAGTATACATTAAAATTATTTGTGAAGAATTCTAGATGCTGGATACCCAGGACTCTCCCCTGGTCAATTAAAAGAGAAATCTGGTGTTTAAACTAAGGTAAATGCTCGTGGATTTGGGGATCCACTTAGCAAAGTAAATTTGTAAGTTTAGTCCCTGATGGCCCACATGAATTGAGTGTGATTCTTTGAATTGTAACCAGGTGTGTATATAAGATCTGTCATGAAGAGGGATGGGTTAGGGGAATGGTGCAACAAAAGATGTGTAAGCTCCACAGCTTTCAGGTATGTAACCCAGAAGTGACACACCACAAGTGTGTGTGAGCACTTCAGGGTCTCCAGTGAGAGTGAAAATTAAAATGTGCATGACCCTTGCCACTGAAGAATTTGATGTGATATCCCTGGTGCCACTGACAAGTGTGAGTACCACAACTTGATGTGACCTCCCTGGCGATCACCAGTATGTGTAACTCCTGGTCATTGTAATATTAACAGGAATACTGGAACTTTGGAAATAAGATTAGAGTTCAACACCAATATATCCATTTCTTTTAATTTTTGCACAAAAAGCTTGCTTAAGTTTACTCTCAGCTCAAAGGCAACTCCTGGCAGTGCTTGGGACATGTGGTAAAGGAGATGAACTCATAATCAGTCAGTCACATAAAAGACAAGTATTTTAATCCTTGAACTATATCTCTCCTTACATATCTATTTTGAAGAATGGCTTCAGTCACCTCCTCATGTGACATCCCCTAACCTCAAAAGAGAAATGAAAAATATTTATTTCCCAGATGATTTGCATTTTGCAGCCAGCATTAAGAACCACTTCTCGGTAAGAAACAGATCTGCATGTATTTATAAATGACTCCTCTAGCTAGTCCAGAAGTAATATCCCCAGTCATGTTAACTAACTTATTTTAAAGGCATTCCCATCAGCACTGCAACTGCACTGTTTGCTCAGCTGCAACTGTCTTTGCAGAGAAATGGAGCATTTTCATTGCACCAATGGTGCTTTTCGCCCCTCTGTTAGGCTCAGAGACCAGTTCTCTGTGGTTAAAAGTTCACAGACCATCTCTGATTCTTATCTGTGATCAACACACGCTCACTGCACACATTTTTGTTTTGTTTTGTTTGGGAAACACACACCTACATGCTTAAGGTTTTCATCTGGTTCTGCACTCAAGGATCAGTCCTGTTGGGCTCAGGTTCTGAGGATTCAACCAGGGCTAATCATATGCAAGACAAACACCCTCACTTTTCTGTAGTGTAGCTCTGGCCCTGATTTTTAAGATGTCTACCAAACGTTTAAGTCACCTGCTTATATTATTTAGAGTTCTCTCTGGAAAAAGACAAACATCTGTCTGAGCAACAGGAGAACCAGTGAAGAGATGATAATCAGCCAGGGCATTGTACTTCTGTTACGGAACTCAAATTTTTCATGTGTTCAGTAAATTGATGGAACCACCCAATTACACTTTTTTTTTTTTTTTTTTTTGGTTTTTGGGCCACACCCGGTGATGCTCAGAGGTTACTCCTGTCTGCGCGCTCAGAAGTCGCTCCTGGCTTGGGGGACCATATGGGGAACCGGGGGATCGAACCGTGGTTCGTCCTAGTAGCGCAGGCAAGGCAGGCACCTTACCTCCAGCGCCACCGCCCAGCCTCCCAATTACACTATTGATGTGAGATTCTCTGAATCACTTTTCTTGAGGACCCAGTCATGTTGGAGACTCCCTGTCCTTGGCAGCTGAATTAAGCTTTTCAGATGCTTAAGGGTTTGTTTGTTTGTTTGTTTGTTTTTTAACCAGCACCACCTCTCTTCCTTCACCAGGGAGTTGAACAAACAGGAGAAATTGACATGGTTTGAGCATGGGGACTTCTGGGATATCTTCTAAAACTTGCACTATTAGAGTGGTCAAGTGGTTGATATTCATTGTGGGATATAGTAGAAAATAAGAGGGAGCAATTTTTGCTTTGTGCACACCAAGAAATAATTGGACTTACAAGTCTAATCTAATCATGCTTTTGTTTATTCACCTCATATAAAAGTTTCTTAAGAATGCATTTGAGCACAATATATAATAGTCATACTATAACATACCTTATGAGAAACTTTTGAAAACAATAAAACGTCCACCTGAAATAATGCAGTGTTCATAGACAGACAACCCATTGGTCATGCACTTAGGTGCCATTTCTTTTACAACTGAGTCACAATGCAAAACTGAGAGCATGAAATATTTTACAAACTGAGCCTAGAGTCAGTAAGAGGCCTAAGAAGTGTTATCAGAAGCTTCACATTTGCATGATTTACGAATCCATTCACATTGTATTAGAAAATTCACATTGCTTTATTGTTTTCTTTCCTAATTAATTGGAACACATGGCAGTCCTGCTGAAGGGCAGGCAGGAAGCTTTGCTCTTCCAAGTCAGTAGTCTGGGAATACTCAGAAAAAGCCATCTGTGAGCTAATGTAGTGTCGCTTTTAAAATGGAAACCCCAATGAGGGAGAGCCCAGTTAGAATCCAACTTACAGGTATACAGATGTGGATAGCACAAGGGTAAAGACCCCAGCCCAGTGCCCCCTACCCCTATCAAACTCTATAAAAGTAAAAGCTCAGTATAAACCACTTCGTATCTAATATGAGAATCCTGTTTCCAAAACTGGGTTCATAAAGATTCATAAAGGGGAGCAAATATTAGTGACTCAGATTGGGGAGAAGGGCAGAGGGAAGAAAAGTCCCCCCAATATCCACACAGGTGGGGCTGGAGAGCTAGTACAGAGGGTAGGACACTTGCCTTGCACATGGCTGACCCCATTCAATCCCTGGCATCCCAAATGGTCCCCTGAGCACTGCCAGGAGTATTCCTGAGTGCAGAGCCAGGAGTGACCAGGGAATATCATTGGGTATGCATCCTCCCCCAAAATATAGATCCGCATAGGTGGATGGGCTTTGTGTCTCTCTTAAGTAACTTTCAGGTTTTAGACAACACAATACAAAAAATAAAAACAAAACATTACAAGAGAAGTTGCAACTCTTAGGCAGAGTTTTCTACACAAATGTAACACCACCATTGGCAGGCAATGTTAGATATATAAATTAATAACTTACAAAACATTACATTATATACACTTGGGTAATAAATACACGGTTATAAACAGAAACTGAGGTGTTAGCGTGGAAGGCAGTGCAAGAGAAATACGGCAGCATTAAGTTGAAAACAGCATGACTGAGCATGAAAAAAATTCAGATCCCAGCACAGGGGCCATACGACTCCCCATTACTGAGGGGTTCAGGACAATGCCTCATTAAGCGAAATTTTACACATTATTACTTGCATGTGGCTCTCCCCTCTGAGGTTCACCTTGAATTCTGTTTATAGCCACAAATTCAATGTCTAGGGGGACAGAAAACGGTTCAAAGCAGGCAGGCAGTTCACTGTGGACTTGGATGGGGCAACAGAGGAAGGAACATGTGGTTACAATGTGGTTCCTTCCTGCCTGCAAATGGAGCCATAGCAAAGAGAACAACATTGCCTGTGAAAGAAGGAAGAAATTCTTTTCTTTCCTTTTTTCCCCCCTCAAAGTCAAAAAAGTTACGGTCAATGCTAAATGCTGTGTAGAAGTGGATACTAAACTCTAGGTCTTCAACAGGCATTTGAAAGATGTGAAAATGTTTTACAAAGAAGGCACACAGGTTGGCAGACAAGGAGACAAGGTGAGCAGATTTATAAATGAAGTTATTAGTCAGTTCAGTCACTAGGGAAGACAGAGTCCCAAAACTTAGTGCCGAAAAATCTCGCAGTGTCCTGTCTTCCTTTTTGAAGCCATCGAGTCGCACTCTGTCCCTGGCTTCTAGTACCACAGGAAGCTTCAGCTCTTCACTGAACTTGCCAGTGGTTCAGTCAATGTGGAACTTCCTGAGCTGCTCATCGCTTCCTGTCTTGCATTCTGGCTCCAAACTCGAGTCACTGGAAAGGCCACTGGGCCCTTGTCCCGTGCAGGCCTCAGCCCCCAGGGCAGCTGGCCCTCCCGTTCAGCTGGCATGCTTATCAAGGCTGGAATGTTCATCTCCACCCGGAGAAAGGAATTAGGTGTCAGTTGGGGACGTGTCCTCAGTCGGGCCATCATCTCCATCCGTCTCTCCCAGCGAGTCCTGGAGTTCTGGTTCGATCACACAGAGCGTCTTTGTGCTGCTAAAATAGCTGTGACCCTCGCTCTCTTTCTCAGGTCCTTCAGAATCCTCTTCTTCGAGTGTCAGTTCAAACTGAAATTTCTCCATCAGACCCTGACAGTCTCTGTTTTGCTCATCCAGTGGTGGAGAAGGGCTCTGGGGTATCATGCTTTGATACCAATTCCTGTTATCTTCTAATGTATCCAAAATGTCCTGAGCGTCAGGCTGGACTAGATCTGCCCAGGTCTCCCATAGTGGATGGACGATATAGTCAATGAAACCAACCTGGAAAGAAGCAAAGGAACACATCCGTTAAGACTACTTGCTTTTGAAAACCGAATATAGTCTCAGTTACTATACAAAGAAAGAACAACAGTCTGAGAGATAAATCATAATGGAATCTTACTTTTGAGCACAAACAATATAGCCTTTTAGAACTGTTTGAAATCTATGTGCTACTTTTTTTTTTTTTGAGGGGGGCATATCTGGTTATCCTAGGACTTACTCCTGGCTCTGCACTCAAGAATCACTCCTAGCAGACTCATTGGACTATATGCTGAGGGATGAACCCAGTAAGCCACATGCAAAGCAAATGCCCTAACTGTTGTTCTATCACTCTGGCCCCATGTTATCACTCTTAATCCTACAAAGTGAGTCTTGAGAGCTAGCATTTACAAAGAAGAAAACAAAGATTGGGTGAGATGAAATATCTTGTTGGAAGTCAGCGAGACGGTTAAGTGGGAGAACCAAGGCTCAGAGCCAGATCTGTCTGATTCCAAAGCCTGCACGCAACCACTGACAACTTTTCCTTTCATGTGTGCCAGTTAGAAGTCTGGATGGAACCATGGCTGGCTGGGAATGGCTCTGTCTGTCACTCCTAGGATTCTGTGAGTCACTCTTTTGAAGAAGGAAACCCCAGATATGACGATCTGACTCAACTTTTTTTCCCTGATAAGCTCCAAAATATGCCAGTGTTCCAAAATGAAGAGGAGTTGGCCCTTGATTTCTCTGAAATTGCTCAAGTTCTGTGGAATGCTTTTGGTTTGCAGAATTGAGTGTGGCCAAACACTTGCGCATATATCACGTACCTATACCAACAAATAGCTCCACTACGGACATGTCTACAATTGTTTAAATCCACAGGGCACATAGTCATTTCCATCAGGAGAAAGAAGGGAAAAATAAAAACAATTAAGCAGTTCCTTTACTAGGGTTCCTGTGAAAAAATACGAGGCTCACGGCTCTGTTATGGTTTACACAGTGGCTATGCATCCTGCATGAGCTGGCCTAATGGCCTCATGCTGACCTCTCCATTGTCAGACAAACAGGAAACATTGGGGGTGGGGGCAGGTTGAGACAAAGAATAGGCATGGTTGAATGAGAGAATGGAATTCCCCTGTCATGGTCTGGGTGGTCTTATAGATTTGGGGTCCAGAGTTAGGGGGGAAAGAATAAGAGCTACTTCTATGCACTCATTTGACATTATAAAGTTACCTTTCCATATTCCCAGAAACTTTCCTTTTCACATTATGGTTTGAGGGCAAGCATATCCTATCAAGGTTATAGTGTTACCAGAACTTTAGCCATGTGTCTCTGCCTATCAGTCACATTTTACTATCTAATCTATTTATCTATCCATCTATCTATTCATCTATCATTTGTCCATCTATCCATCCATCTGTCCGTCTGTCAATCCATCCATTCATACATCCATCATCTCTATCTATCCTCTTTGATGCTTTTCTAGTCTAAACAAACAAAATTCATACAAAGTTAAGTCTCTCTGATTTGCATGGATTATTTAGAACTTCATTATGGGTAAGTCAGATACTTTTCTTTCTTCCACCCACTCTTTTGCCCTCCCTTTTTTGTTAAATATGTGTTTAATACAGTAGTGATTGTTTTCAAGGTGTTTTCCAGGGATGAGAAAGAATGCGCTCAAGGCAATGGGGAAATTGAATCAGCTAACAGTGTAGTAGTTTCCTTTCTTCGAGTGCTTTGCTTTTGCTAAATACTCAGTATCATTTTGTTTGTTTTTATTAAGGCAGCCTTGAGTTGCTTTTTTCCTGAGCTCTAGAATGAGAAATCTTTTCATTCCTAAGAGCACCTAATATGGGATTTATAGCCAGACATCTCTGAGCTTGTTGTCCAGAGCCCATTTGCAGGAAATCCCAGAGGCCACATCATGACAACATGCAGAGATGGGTGTGAGGAGCTTTAAAGGGACATTTCTCGGGGCCCGGGAGATAGCATGGAGGTAAGGCGTTTGCCTTTCATGCAAAAGGTCATTGGTTCGAATCCCGGTGCCCCATATGGTCCCCCGTGCCTGCCAGGAGCGATTTCTGAGCATGGAGCCAGGAGTAACCCCTGAGCACTGCTGTGTGTGACCCAAAAACCAAAAAAAAAAAAAAAAAAAAAAAAAAAAAAAAAAAAAAAAAAAAAAAAAAAAAAAAAAAAAAAGGGACATTTCTCAAAATCAGAAAATGGGACCAACAAGATAGATTCTTTCCCTGACAACATAGGGAAAACATGCTCTGTCTAGAGGACGGCTTACAGTTTCAAATAGGATAGTAGATAAGAAGCACACAGAACACCATATAATAATAAAACAACACTCGTTTTTTTAAATCAAAGGACATTTTTTCTAAGCATGAATTCTGTAATATGCATATATGTATCTATTATTTTAATTGAATTGACACTGACTAGCTTAATGCAACCATGAACTTATTTTTTAGGAGGAGTCTGAGCCACACTCAGTAGGGTTTAGGGCTCATTCCTGGCTCTGTGCCCAAGGGTCACTTCTGGCAGAAGACAATAAGTGGTGCTGAAGATCGAGCTTGGGTTGAGTGCATAAAAGACAATCACCTTATCCATTTCCAGCCTAACATAGAGCACCTTAGATTTTTAGAGCTATTTCATAGATTTAAAAAATGTGGTATTTTAAGAAGGAACAAAAAAGGGGCAAGAGAGATAATATGGCAGATAAGATACTTGCCTTGTTTGCAGCCCACCCAGATGTTATCCTGGCACCACAATCCCCAGCAAAAGTGATCCCTGGACAGAAAGCCAGGTGTAAGCCCTGAGTACAACCAGGTATAGTCCAAATTCACTCTTTCCCCAAAGAAGCACAAAAAATACTAATCAAAAAATAAACACTAATCAATGCTTTTGTGATAAGGACCTGATGGACCCATTCCATTCTCAGTCATGACCACCTAGTCCAGACCATATGTTGTCCTGAAACAAAGATAGCCCAACAAGGTCTTGAAAAATGTCAGTATGTCAGCACTCAGAAGTGTAGACATGACCTTAGAAGAACATAGAGAACAAGGCTTTATCTTTGAGATTGAAGAACTGTGTGGGGATGCGACTGGTGGCTTCCTCCTCAAATATGTAGAGACAGCACATAGAGGATGATGTGTGCACTTGATAAAGTTGGAGCAAAGTGAAATCAGAATAGATGCAAGGGAAGAGATGCCAGTAGTTGGCTTTGCTTGGATCATGCCCACTGTCTAAAATATTTGCGCATACACAGTCCAAACTTAGATGGGTTTCTGAAGTCTGTTTTATCTCCACCCCGTGAAATTGAGTGTATTGGAGAAGACAAATGAGTCATGACTCTAATGGAACTAAATGGGTAGTTCTATTATTTTATAGTCTGTGCTTTCAAAAAAGGAACTAGATGAAATTCTTTAGTTCTACAGAAACTTTGAGAATCTTCTGAGATACCTGGGATTTTTCCACAGAAGCTGTGTGCTTATCACACATAGGGCTGATCTCCATTCCTCTCTCTCGCTCTTTATCACCCTGCTGGAAAAATTCCTCCATGATTCGATCTGTCCATTGTCGGTATAATTCCAAGGACTTTGTGGGATTGCTCAGGTCTGCACAGTGTACCATGTTGCGAAGGACCTGAAATCATAAAGTTTTGGAAAGCCTCATAAAAATTAGATATAAATATCACCAGAACATCCCATCCCTCTTGTACTAGTACACTTGGTACCAAACCTAAGAACATTTTAGTTGCATTATTATTATCTGTGTACCAATAAGGCAGTGTTACAATGGGGGCTAGCCAACGTTGGTTATTTACTAGTATAGAGTCTCTAAAAGGAAAATGAGTGTCTTATTAGATTGACAAGCATTGAACTTAGAAGCTAGAAAGGCCATTAGAGGTCAGATGTTGCCATTATTTCCTTTCCCGAGTTTGGAAAAAATGTAAAAAATTACTCAAAGTAGATGTCTTCATATTTTCCACTTGTGGAAAGAGGACACCAGCTGATGGCAATTTATATAACCAAAACAGACTTAACAAACTTCAGGTCAATGGGATTCATATCCAAACATGAGCTTTGGGACCAGCAGTCACGTATGCCTTATTACAAAGAGATTTTGCTTCTTATTTTTAGAACTCAGCAATTCAAAACAGTGTTGTGCTTTGCTTCATAAAGCATACATCTAAACAGCTCATTTTCCTTTGCTTGTTCTTTAAAATAAGTCCCCAAACTGTATAGCAAGAACTTGCAATATAGAACCATGTGATTTTCAGTTTGTTTTCATTGTTCAGTTGTTTAATTTGGCTTTGCATTAAGTCAACCATTATCATCAAGTACCTGTATGCGATCGGTATAGTTGTCCAGGAGAAGAACGCCTGAACTTGTAACTTTCTTTGTTTCTACCATGGTCTTCAGGTCTGCCAACAGGCTCATGTGTTTGGACATATCAGTCGCCAACACCTTGGGTTGAAAAGAAAGGAGAATGCCAATGAACTCTGTCTATTGGAGAGACTGGAATTTCTCTTCCTGCCAGGAAAGCAGAGAGGCTGAAATCTTACTTACCATGTCAATAACCATCTTCCTGAGTGTCTGACGCTGTTTCTTGGTGAGATTCTGAAAGATGTCACAGTGCTCTTCTTGTAGCAATTTGAAACCCACGGCAAGGTGATGGTTTTCCAACACAGATTCATCATTGTACATCAGGGCAAGTTCTGAGTCTAATAAATTGAAAAAAAAAAAGATTACTTAATCAAAGATACGTAGTTCCAATGTTGGCATTTCATCAAGATGAAATCAGATCTAGTGCTCTCCAGATGATTTCAAGATTCAAGATTCAAAATACTTTTTCCCTTTACATAAATAGCCTCCCTCTCCAAAGGATGGAGTCAGTTTTGAAGCATAAACATGCACCATCATTCTCTGATATAAGTGCATACTATTCTAAAATCCCCCCCTTTTTTTGACCTTCTTTACTTCACACAGAGACACTGAAATATAGTCTTCCCAAGCAACTAATTTACTTGTGCCTCACTTTGGTAATTTCCTGTATGTCTTCTCATGTTTTGTGCTTTGGAAAAGAACAAGCCAAAAAAGACAATAAACTTCTATCAACAGTTTTTGATTGTTTTAATCTCTAGTTACTTCTTCATGTGCCCTCCAACTCTTGATTTTTAAGTAAGTCAAGAGTACACTATTAATCTTTTATTTTATCCAAATAATTTAGTTTGGGGGAGTTTTTATAAATACAATGAGAAAAGAATAATTTTAAGAATATTCTTGATGCTAAATTTTCAACTGTCTGTAGAAAATTCCTATATACAAGGACTTAGAGAATTTGGGTCCAAAATTATATAGCCTGCCTTTCACACAGAAGAATCATAGATAACTTTAACAAGACAGAACCCTGGTCTGTAACTGAGTATGTGGTCACCAAATTGTGAGGTTATATTTGCATTTAATCAGGAATTAAACACATTACTTATTATAGGTGTTGTCAGTCTCATGCTAGGGCTTTAACTGAGTATTTTGTGTTACATTTTCAGGAGAAGGCAGTGGGATTAATGAAGTAATTTGAGAACTCATGATCTATTCACCTTGCAATCACAGACAGTTACGCAAGCTGACTTTATGACTTTATATGTAATAGGGCCATGGATGATTGGGGCAGAAAGACTACTGGCTTCTCTCTGGATTGATTCATGACACTACATTATGCCAATTGATGGAATATCACCAAGAAAGTCATACCCAAGGTTTATATTCTTTCAGTAGAATGAAGCAAGACAATATGCCTTACCTAGATCCCTCAGCTCTTCTACTGGTAAAGTGTGGCAAGATAACTATAAGGATCATCGGTAACATGCATATCAAATATTTTGAGCACGACAAACGTTTTGAAGTACTCTTTGGGGTTTTGAAGGTTACTGAGATCCAGGAACAGATCAATTCATTAGCAAACACATGCAATGTATAAGAGTGTGTGGGATTTTCAATGATCCCTCCACTGAACTGCAGAAATAGTCCAGAACGTTTTTTCATCTTTTGAGCTTTATTTCTATTCTGTCACATTACCATTTGAATTTTTTCCTCAGTAGAAAGGAAAAGTAGTGTAGAGGGTCATTTGCTCTGTGTGGGACCTCTGCATGATATAAAAATTCTTGATCACCTTATTTCCATGTTTTTACTGGATGATTTCACACTGGTTACTCTTTTCTCACATGTGCCAAAAATTTTTTATGACTTCTTTGTGCAGCTTGGAAATTCAGTGACTACCCTGGGCCAAGTGTTCAGGAAAGATCTGACCAGTTTGAAAAGAACAGAAGGACTACTTCCTAATTACCCTTTTAGAATCTATCATGAAGACACGATAGATGTTTTCTATTACGTAGAATATCATGTAAAATGCTACAAGAAGAGGAGGAAAAGAAGGCATTAATCATCCAAATTATCTCCAATGACGTTTTTAGTGGTGGACTTACTTGTGTTGATGAGAAACTGATTAGAGACTCCAGGATGATCAACGTCATGAATGGCAGCTGCAAAAATGGCGGCCAGGATCTCCAAATCTGTGAAGACAGCCTGCAGAAAAAACAAACAAACAAACAAGGGCTTTCATTACATGTCCATTTTCCTTTAACTTTATATTCATCCTGCTAGTGTAAGACATTAAAATATCCCATTTCATTCTTTTTGGAGGAAGATTGAGAGTTGATTGACAAAATGTCTCGGAGTTTAACAAGATGCAAGTTATATCATCAGATGGTCTCCACTGAGGAGATGATGGTCAGGACTCTGGCCTACATGGAGCCTGCAGTAGCATAATGCTTATGGTGAGTGATCAGAAGGTGTCTGATGTTTGTTTCTTGGCTAAATGGTATGGCAGGCTGATGCTTATATAACACAAGCACCTACAAGTCAAGGAAGCAAGTTCAACTGGCTCTGCCCTGAGATATAACAACCTTCCTGTGTTTTCAGGCTGAGTAACTTATAAGAACAAAAGAACAAATTCCAGATTTGTAAGACTGACAAATCATTTCTAAAAACTAAATGTGGTAGGGTCAAAACCCTTCCTATATTCATTCATTCATTTATCCATTGATTTAATTCTCACCCACTAAGTATTTACTAGTGGGTAAGTATTTACTACATTTCTTTTTTTATAAATTTTATTTTACTGAATCCATTGTTTCTACAAAGTCCTTCATAGTTGAATTTCAGATATACAGTTAACCAGGAACATTCCCAGTATTTGCTACTTTTCTAAATAAGACCCAGTTCCTTTATAATGTGCAGAAGCTTCCTTTGCCCCTACTTTACACACAGATTTGAATCTAATATTTATTTAGGTGTGTGTTGTTTCTGGCTGACATGTTTTTTTTTCTACTTGCAATGTCCTTCCTCATCCTCTGTGATTACTTAAATATTCTGATCCTTCAAATGCCAGCTCAGTTTCTACTTCTCCAATGAAGGTCAGTCTAGCTCCTACTCAAGATCTATGAAGATCTGTTGCACTCATGGACAATTTCTGGTACCATAGAGATTCTGTCAACAACACAGGTTTACAGCTAAATAAAAAATACTGGATCACCACATGACATAAATATAGAAATAATAATAATGATTTTCCTTGCAGGCATTAGTCTTATCTCCCTCTAACCTTTTTGAGTCTCCTTTAATTTATCTTATCTTTTTTTTGGGGGGTGGGGGTATTGGAAGTTGCAGGGCAATATTCAACACTGTACCCTCAGTAAATTGAGGGTTGCTGTTGAAGGTGACTGGGAAACCATAAGGTGCTAGGGATCAACCAGACTTTTTTTTTTTATATTAACAAAACAGAGTTTTGGTCAGTTTTATCAATCTGACCCTGCAAAGGTTAGTCTGCAGAGTCCTTGTTCAAATCCCTCCTGGAAAGAGTCTGTACATTGTACAAGTGTTTGATCCCATGGTCACCTCTTAAGGAAGAGCATGGACTCCTGGAAACTCTGCTCCTTCTTTAGGTCTAGACACAAGCACTTCTCTGGACACAAAGAAGCAGAGTCACCTCATAGGGAGATGTCTAAATATCGGAACTCTGTTCTCTTGGCTTCAGTATTGTTTATTTCTCACTTCTAAATTATGCCGTTGCTTTTTCTTCAATTCTTATCATCTTATGACTTCTTAGGCTAAGTCTACGGATGTCTTTTTCTAATAGGAGCTATATAGAACACTATTATCAATCTTGGTTATTTCTCAGAATGATTACTATATAATCAATACAACTGGTTATGTGCACATATTGAGGTTACCTAGTACACCAGATACTGAACTACATATTTATTGAGTTCTAGAACTAATGAGAAACAAAGCATTTTTTAATTGCTTGTGATGCATTTTCTATAAGAGAAAAGGTAAAGCTACTCCTGACCTCCTCTAAAGCAAAGTATCAATGTGATTCAATTTTCTTAATAAGCCTATTCATAGAACCAGTTCAATTATGCAAATCCTTTAATTGGCATTTTTTTCCTACATAGATATCAAATGTCAAATGACATTCTTTAAAGAGAATGGGTGGGTGTGCACAGAGGTCAGAACTACTCACATCTAATGCTGGCGTAGAAAGAAGAACATGGGTGGACTGGGCTACATCAGCAGCGTGCAGGCTGTTATGATATGCCACATCTGAATGGTAATGATCTTCTAAAGTCATCATGTAGGTTACAAATGTGTCAGATGAAATTTTGAATGTCTTTAGGAGGTCTCTTTCCTATGTAATAAAATGGATTAGAAAATAAATAAGCACATGTCCCCAAATGAATAAAAAAAAAGCCAAATCAAAAAATGAAACTAGGATGAAAAAGTCAACTATTGGCATCCTGTTGGATAACCAATGTGCCCTCCTATTTACTTACCTGGAATATGGCATACATAATGCAGGTTAGAGGCCTATTATGAGAGTAACCAGCCACATTGAAAATGTTCAGGCCCCATTTATTTAGGTCTTCCAGCTCCTGTAAGTAAAATCAGAGAAATGTTGAGAATGAGAACAGCCCATCTCAATATTTTTAATTGTATCTATGGTATATTGTTTGAAAACAGAAGAATAGGTCTTTCTTTTCCTTTTGCAATGTCTCTTCAAGAATTCTAGAAGCATGAAGACCCTCAAAGGTTGGCCCGGGAAGCTGAAATGTCTTTCTCATGCAAGTTATAAGCTCTGGGTAAGTTTTCCAAAAAGGGAGAGTGTGTGTCTAAAAATGGAGCTCCTGACCTATATTTACTATACATCATTCATCAACCTGAGTTGATTTCAGAGGGAGATGCAAATAATTAGCAATCACACACCCCGTTTCCCTGTCTCTGCCTCTTGTTGCTGACTGACTCATTAGTAACAATCTGAAAAACAATCTCAGGAAAACTCCTCTGCCTTTTGGTTACTATCAGTAAGACTCAGGGCCAGGAAACTCAGCTACTCCAGTGTGCCTAATTCAACTCTAATTTTGTTCTTTTGTTTTGGGTGTGGAGACATAAGGAAGTCTTCAGGAGCTACCCTCTGCTTGTGGCTTAGAGGCTGCTCTTCAAAATATTGGATTTGGTATGGGATTTGAACTGGATCTCCTGCCTGCAAAGCAAGCTCTCTCTCCATCCCTAAACTAAAATGAAATGTTAGAGATGATAAGGAATGTCAGTCACATATAAAAAAGCTATACTAAAGCTCCCGGTCCACAGATAGCCCTGGAATAAACATCATTCAGTCCCATGTTATAATATTATTCCAAGATGATCTGATTAAAGGAACATTTTATTTTATTTTCATTACTGTTTAAAGAAGAGCTCCAGACTCTTCCCCCCTGAGGGCTAAATCCCTCTTACTCTAAAGATGGTTTTCAGAAAATCTCACTGAACATTCCTCCCTTAAATCTTTGTGACAAGGCTGAACAGATCACTGTAGTTACTTGGACCAATCTCTGAGGGGAAGTAACACATTCTTTCTTGGCCTTCCTGCCTTGCTTAAGTTTGAGTTCAAGAATCAATGCTACCAATTTCTCTTCTTTGTTTCCCTACTCTGCCAATTATAGAAGTTTTCCTGGGCATATAGTCCTCCAAGATTATACTGGAGGACATAATAGAATATAGTTTTCCAAGATAATAAAAATATTGCATACTGGCTTTGCTTTGGATACTCCAACTATACTTTCAACAAGATTTTCCATTTAAGAGTGAATGAACTCACCTCAAAACAAAAGGAGTATATGTGATATGAAGAAAGGGTCTTTAATCAGGACAAAGGGGTTACAGCCTTTCTTAGAATTTAATTAGAAAGCAATATAGTAACCACTATATTCTTGTAAGTACTTTGGACCATTCACTTGCTTTATACATATCCCCTGCTCTCTACCCGCAACTCATACACACCTTGGCCAAATGATCTTCATTTTCTGTGTTGACTCCGAATCGTGAGATGCTTGTATTGTTTAAACTTGAGCTATGCATCAGTTTTTTCACACCGCTTATCTGTGTCATAAGTTGTTGCTTTTTCTTTTTCTCCCGGTCTTTCTGGGTGGGGGATGGAATCTCCACATCGTTCTGCTTGTCTGTAAGCAAGGAGATATTTTTTCAGCTCATGTGCACTGGAATCAAAACACCAAGCCACTATTTCCCTGCTTTCTAAAGGCATTCCTGGAAATTGTCAGTGGGTGGGCAGGAGATTATATTGGCCATTGTGTTCTATTTTATTGCTCAGCAAACTGAGGACTACAAGAGAGGAAAAACTTATTCAAGAAGAGGCAGGAGCCAAGAAGCAATCCTATGTCATGTGTTTGCAGCATAATTGAAAAGATTCACACACACATAATCCCAAAGAAGAAAAAGCATCAATATTTATCTGCAGATTTTTTTCTTAAAGTGAGCGAAGCCCAGAACCACAAAAAAAACGGATTTATATTTTGACCATTTTTAATATATTTAGATTGAATTTAACTTAAAATGCATGTAACTTCAGCTGGGAGTTAGCTTAGAAGAACGTGTATATGGTAGAAAAACAATGACTTTTAATCTTCAAATAATTGCTTCCAAGTCTTTCCAATTGCTTCCATCTATTTGAGGCTTAGAGGAAGGCTCTAATTTCAGGATTTCCTCATCTCTCTCTATTTTTTATCAATTCCAGTAATGAATAATAAATGCAACTGTCTTCATTTGAATAAGTATTGCACTGTAATATTTGTACTTAAATATTAATAATCATCTTTGGAATCTTAAAAATTCTGATAAAACAAGGTAATAACGGGCCTAGGAGAAGTGAGACTAATGTATAATAAATCTGTTTACTGATGCTCTTTCCTTTAGCCATCACTATTAAACCTATCAGCATTCAAACAGCTCATCTCACTTCTCAGGAGGATGGACCCTGAATACCTCAGGGAAAAAAATGCATTAACTCTTTCAGCCCATAGACATGCCTGTGTTAATTTATTAAATGGCATATCAGACACATCATTGAACTAAATGGTGCACTGTGGCCATAAGAGTTAATGCAGCTTTCAGAAATTTCTCTATTTATCTCTGCAAATTCCAATGAGAATCAGCAAAGAGACAGCTTGTCTCTTTGAAAAAAGTCAGGTTTCAGCATCTCACAGTATAACTTCTCAGCATTATCTTGGCCACTGGCCTTCAACTTGAGCAAAAAAGAAGGGCCTCATATATTCCCCAGAGCCCTGCACTGGATTCCCAGGAGCAAAGCCAGCAGAGAGGGACAGAAGCAGCAAACTGCTGTCACCTACCCCCATGGACTAGAGTTCAGACTTTTCACCCTAGGAACCACAGTATCACATCCAGGTGTCCAACAACTCAACTCAGCATAGACTTGTATAGTCATCTCAATTAGTCAAGGGGTTTTCAGTCTTGGGTTTATAGCACAAACACCAGGAAACTTTTGAAAACTACACACTTAAGAGCCCTCCCAGAATCAATTTTTTTGAACAAAGCTTCTCAAATGACTGAACATTAGAGCCAGAGTAGGGAACCAATAATCATTCCACACTTTCAGATGAAGTCAGCATCTTGTCCAAACTCAAAGGGCAATTTATTCAACAGATATTTATTTTGCAATTGCTTTGGTCCAGATAGGGTAATTTCATAGTATGAAAGCCAGACAGGCCTTATGGTTTCTTTCTTTTTTTTTTTTAATTAATTAATTAATTAATTAATTAATTTTTTTGGGGGGGGTCACACCCGGCAATGCTCAGAGGTTCCTCCTGGCTCCATGCTCAGAAATTGCTCCTGGCAGGCACGGGGGACCATATGGGGCTCCGGGATTTGAACTGATGACCTTTTGCATGAAAGGCAAATGCCTTACCTCCATGCTATCTCCCGGGCCCCAGGCCTTATGGTTTCTGTTAAAAAAAAAATAGCCTTCCTGCCTCACTATCTCTGATGGACAAACTAGATACCTTATTATTTTTAAAATCACTTTTCTTCTTGTCACTTCACTTCTAATAATGTCTACTTTCTGTTGAAATGAAAGGGCCTGATAGTCCCTGCCTTTCCCAAGCACCATTCTTCATGTCTGTTTAAAGAGTCTCCTTCCACTACAGATACAAAAACCTCCAGTGGGACTAGCAGCCCTTTCTCTTTGTTTAATTAAAGATTCTCTGTACAGGCGTGTAATTGAGCTGAACCACTATAGGGTCTGGAACATTACAATAAAGAAGAAAGCCATTATTCACTGAAAGCCAATTTGGCATTAATGGGTGTCTCCCTGGGCAGACATCAGAATGAACCCAATAGGTTTCCCTATTCTAAATTTCCTCTCTTAAGTGCTTAGCCAGCGCAATGCGGAAATAACTGGAAACTCGAAGAATCACAATCCACACTAGGCACATTTTCATCTACCTTTAACTGAATTTATGATCTACAAAATGGTCCAAATGGAGAAAGGAAAACAAAGGACCAGTATAAAATTAAGAACTGAGATACATAAACAGAGCCTATATTTTCAATGAGCAAAATATGAATGTTTGTGCTAAATTCAAAAGTTTTCTTCCTTGTGTCTCGAAACATGTATTCTCTACCTTATGTGATATCAAAAGAAAATAGAATGAAATAAGACAATAATAAGTTTCTGGATGACCCAAGTAATGTCTTGTTATCTCTGTGATCTCTCCCTGTAGGTCCGGAGTGTCTGAAGTCCATTTGCTATCCATCCCATGCAGTAATGGCTGTACTGATGAAAAGAGATATTTTCTCTCTCATTGGTCCATCTGGCCCCATCTTTTGGGACAAAAAAAAATCACACTAGTTTCGCACATTACTAGAGTTGGAGATTCTCTCCTCTTTGGATGATGTTTATCTCCAGGGACTCTTATTCTTTGTTTTTAGTTTGAGCTTAAATCATAAAGGTCTACTCATTTTTTTTTCCTGAGATGGTTGCTTTAGATGAGTCTTTTCTTTTACTGTGAATTGCTAGTAAACATTTTAAGTCCAACAGTTCTGATTCCTAAAAATTTTTCTGCCAAAGAAAACACTTAATCTGAAAGTGACATAAAATGGGATTTTCTTCCATATGTTCAACTTTCCTATTACAGATATGTGGAGGAACCAAGGGCTAAGATCCAGATAGTGCAATCCTTTTGGCTCAGGAACTCAAACGAGACCTTAGTGAAGTTATTTTGCCATTCTAAGACTTCACTTTCTCTCCTACAAGACAAAGAAATGCTCTGAAGCCTTGAAGACCCCTGGCAGATCTGGAGTGTATGAGAAAACCTCTAGTGATCTCCAGGAATAGTCACACACTAACAAAACTGGACTTAGAATTCCATGTCTTGGAGATGCAGTTTGGAAACAAGCTTTGCTCGGTGGTTGGACATTTGCTTACTGTTGAAGACGGTCAAATTGCAAGCCTGGGATCAATTCTAGTGAGTCCTAATTGCCAGGTTTCTCTCAGCCAAACTATGACAGTCAGTCTATTAGCTGATGGACATTCTTCCTTACATTTTTGTAAGAATATTTAATTTTTTAAATTGTCTCTTTGGATCAGTCACATATACATACACACATCCCACATGCTAAGAAAGTGTAAGAATCAAAATTCTCACAACTTTTGCCTTTGCCAACAATATGTTCCTGATTTGATAAGTTTGGGAATTGGGAAAAGCCAGATAATTGAATTTCCTTAAGAGATATGCCTAGGCAACAAATGGAATATTCAAGAAAAATATTATTTAATCATCTAGCCGTAAGACTGAGAACTATCTTGATTATCTTACAGCTCTCTTGCTTGATAGCTCTAATAACTATAAAAGAAAAAATATAGGAACTAGTATTGTACACTGTTCTTGTCCTTTGCAAGCAGACCCTGAAAACCTAACCATAAAAAGGGCTGCTTAGGTATAGTCTGGGGTGATGAGGAATCAGAACTTTGTGTAATTTTACTCTACATGCGAGACACTCTTCTGAGAAGATTGAAATGTACTAGTATTTTACAATGTAGTGTGATGAAAATTAAAATGATTTTTCCACCTTTATTGCCTTTCTTCTCCTCTTCTCCCATCATCCCTTTATAATTACCCTCACCTGTCCATAGTTTATGCAGAATAATTAGATGTTGCATAGAATGAGAATAGAATTTGAAATGGGCCAATCATGTGTCTTCAAATGCAGAAAGGGGGAATAAATATTGAGAAAAAAGACCTGCGTTTATTATTTACTTATTGGGTATTTTTTTTTTCCTTAAGGGACGTTTATTACCATACTTAATGGTTTTGGTTCTATTAGATTCTAGCTGCCTCTTGGAATTAGTTTGTACAAAAAAAAACAAACAAACAAAAAAAAACAACAACAAAACCAATCTCTTTGTTCTCTGACAAAGGTTGACACCAGAAAGTCAGGTGCTGTGGATACTCACATGCTGAAAACAGCAGCAAAGCACATACTTGTTAAATGTGCTTTTGCCCATTGGCTGTGCAAAAACCCTGATCTCTGTTTGCATTAGGCGGAGCCAGGATCGATCTGCTCATAGCAGGGATTGCTTTGATATAAGAGATATAAGATTGATCTTTTCACATAAAACCAGAAGAGCTATTTGTGCTTTCTTAAGGTATCAAGGCAAAGGCTCATTGATTTAATGATGTGTAACTAAGGCAAGAGAAGGGAGGGGTGAGGTGCTGCTGTAAGAATAGGTCATTTTTTTCCTCCCTGGAAAGTGGAATTCCCTAAACAAGCATCATTCTGCTGGCATTGAAAGGCAGCCAAATCGCAATCTAAATGCTGCCTATTTACTTTGAAGCTCTAGAGTTGCAGACTCTGCAGGCTTTATTAAAAAAAAAAAAAAAGATATAGTTCAAATGGGCTTATTATGTAATAGGATGGATTTCCACTGGAGATGGGCATTCCTGAGAAATCAAGCAGAACACGGGGCAACCAATGAGAAGATGGAGGTAAACCTTTCGATCACCATGTCCTATGTCAAATATGAGCAGTGGTGACCACAGAGCACATCAGAGAAAGCATCAGATGGGTAAAATAATGATGCTGCTTGTTGAAAGCCAAATTTGTCCTTGGATATGATAGTCTCCACTCCACCACTCCATCTATCTTGATTAAATAACTTACCCAATGAATTTTCAAATGATTTTCGGAACTTATTCACATGGGTAAAATGACCCTACAATTATTCTCAAACCCTGTCTCTCACAAATCATCCAAGAAAGAATCTTTATCTCTGGGAATAGAGATATAATGTAGAGGGTAGAGCGTTAGCCTTGCATGTGACCAACAAGGGTTTGATCTCCCTCATCCAATATGGTCCAGACAGTTCCACCAAAAAACCATTACTGAGAGCAGTCAGGAGTAATCCCTGAGCATTACTGGGTATGTCCCCCAGCAAAATAAATAAATAAATAAATAAAATACAAACTTCAAACCCTAGAAAGTATCTTTGGCTCAAAACCCAGTTATTAAAATCATTTAAGGAATACTTTATCAGAGGAGCTAATGTTACTGAATTTAGTTCAGGGTATCTGGAACCTCAATATCTACCCTTTTAGAGGTTTCGATAAAAAAGCAAAGAACTAAGGAGCATTTTAGAGCCTTCAAAATAAAATCAGCCCACAATAACCTTCAATCTGGGAGGATGAGTATTTTCATCATCACCTTCTCCTCTTCCTGTTTAAACATCTGGCTTAATTTTCCTTTCCTGGTTGTCTTTTTTTTTTTTTCCTATGACTTAACCCTGTTCCAAGCCCATGTAGAGCTCATCCTAATGGGAGAAATTAATCCGAAACAAACAAATAAGAAACTACTTAATTATGAAACAATCAGTTAATCTCTTACCTAAGAAAGTGTTAGATATATATTCAGACACCTGGTTGCCTGATCGACTCATTTCAGAGAGGTGGGTCAGCTCCCGATTCAGCATTCTCTTAAACTGTTTAAAAAGAACAACAATAAAAATATGCATTAACCACTTGGAAAAAACGCGAATGATCATTTTAGATATTTCTTACTTTGATATAAACCATGAGACTGCGTGAGTAGTTTCCACTCAATACATGATACATGTTTTACAGAATATATCCCCCCCTTCGTGTGAAATTATTTTAATATCACCTGGGATAGGGGAGTTCATAAAGATTTCTCAAAATGAACCCCAGATGGCTTTAGAAAATACCAACACAGGAAAAGGAATTTGAATGATGGTCAAGCTAATGTTGCTTGAAGAGGCAGCCCCTTTCTAAAATCCATTTACTGGAAATTAAAATATAATTTGCATGAATGACCCGAAGGGTGAAAAGAGATAGTAGGTGAAAAGCTTATGGG
>PVKC010005880.1:0-32141 GCA_004027635.1 Crocidura indochinensis | reverse complement strand
TCAGGGGCATTCCCACTACCAATGTTGTCTTCCTTCCATCTCTCAATCTCTGTTCCCAGCATGCATCCCATATTGTCCCTCTTTTGCCCCCCCCCCCCACGGCTGCTAGTATAACTGGTCCCTTCTGTGTCTAGCTTGTAGATTGAGTATTGATTCTGTTGTAGTTGGCTTTGGATTGAGTGTTTAAGTCTGATATTTTTTGTTTCTACTCAATATTCATATGGCTGTTTGGCCCTGGTGTCCTCCATTATTTTCCTCTCAATTTGTGAGGCAGAAAAAGAAGACTCAAGTTATGTGTTTCTATTTGAAGATTAAAAATAAAAGAAAAGAAAAGAAAAGAAAAGAAAAGAAAAAGAAAAAAAAGGGGGAGGGCAAAAATTCAAGCAAGCAAAAAACGGAGGAGTCCTTCTAGAGACTATAATAATAAGTTTAATAAAAGAAAGGGGAAAAGGAAGGAAATATAAAATTAATACAAAACAAAATATATATATATATATATATATATATATATATATATATATATATATATATATATATATGTTTTGTTTTGGTGCTTGGGGGCTACACCTGGATTTTGTCCTGGTATGCACTCAGCAATTACTCCTGCTGGTCTCACGTGATTATATGGTATATTATGATAAAACCCTATATGGGTTCATGCAAAGCAAGCAAACTACATTCTATGCTATCTATCCTACCCAACCATATTTTTATAGATATAAAAAGTATGGTTAGTGTTAAAACTTCTTAATGTTTTATTGTGCAATGTTTGAATATCTTTGTTCAATATGGAGTGTTTCCAGAGCTTAAAACAAAATTCACAATACATTCAGAGAAAGGGAAGGAATGGGGTTGGGAAGGGAAAAGAGGAAAGAAAAAGAAGTGTTTTCAAAAGGGAAGTCAATAAACAATATAGTTATCTTACATTTACTAGTATTTGCTACTAATGCTAGTTTTTCTTTCTCATTAAGTTTGCCTGCATATTTTTATCAGGTTAGATATTTTAAGAAAGATCAAGATTTTGCAAATAAATTACTATGTAACATTTAAAATTTCATTATTATTTCTATGTCCTTGTGAATAAATATTGTTTCTTATTGATGTTTCTGGCAATTAAAGAAATCTGAACTAGCACTCAGAAATCCAAAGGAATAAAATAAAATGACTACACATTAGTTTAGGCAGAGGTTTGAGGATGCAATTTACTTATGAGCTAATGAATTAATTCATGAGAATATGGTTGTGGATAGGGGATTAAGGTTCTTTGCTCTGTAATCTTTGCTTGGAAAATGTAAGGTTTAAAGGTTTCAGCCAATTGCCTAATAAAAGGCATTTTTAGACAATTCTGTTTTTTTATAAGCACCATGAAGTCAAATGTGTGGATAGCATTCTAACATTCAACTATGATATTTATAGAAAGGTATGCTAGACGGGGCTGGGCGGTGGCGCTGGAGCTAAGGTGCCTGCGCTAACCTAGGATGGACCGTGGTTCGATCCCCCGGTTCCCCATATAGTCCCCGGTGCCTGCCAGGAGCGACTTCTGAGCGAATGTCAGGAGTAATCCCTGAGCGTCACTGGGTGTGGCCCCAAAAACAACAACAACAACAACAAAAAAAGAAAGGTATGCTAGAATAATATCTTGAAAATACTAATAGAGCAATGATTTGAACATCTAATTTTAAAAATAAACAGCTATTTACAAAGGTCCAGTTTAGATTCAACAGCTTGCTCCTGCTGTTGAATTTTCATATAATGTATTTATTTTTAACAATGATAGTTAATCAGATATTAGATGCATATACAATGATATAAATATACTTAGTCCTTGATGATTTGTACTTTCATACATTTTTAGCAGTAATAAATAATTTTACTGAATCATACATTTTCAAAGATGCATTTATAGAAAAATTATTTGAATTTAATATATTTATTGTATAAAGTCTAAGGTTGCAATTTTTAATTATTATTTTCTGTTTTTTTGGGATGCCACAACTGGTGATGCTCAGGCATTACTCCTGACTCTGCATTCAGAATTCATTCCTGACTTAGGGAAACATATGGGATGCTGGGGCATTGAACTGCTGTCCAGACTAAACTAGCATGGACAGGGCAGATGCCTTATCACTTGCACCACTGCTCCAGGCCCTATTTTTAATTATTGTCATAATAACTTAATTAAGCACCATGGTTACAAAATTGTTCTTTGATTGAGTTTTAATCATACAATGTGCACCACACTTCACCATTGTACATTTTTCACCAAAAATGTCTGTTTCTCTCCAACACTCTCCACAATCCCTTTCTACCTCTGGTGTAAGAATTTTACTTCTCTCTCTTTCTACTCTCTCTCCTCTCTCTCTATATATATACATATATATGCATATATAAAATTTCTCTTCTTTTTATTTTTTGGTTTTTGGGCCACACCCGGTGACGCTCAGGGGTTACTCCTGGCTATGTGCTCAGAAGTCGCTCCTGGCAGGCACGGGGGACTATATAGGAACCGGGGGATCGAACCACGGTCCATCCTAGGCTAGCGCAGGCAAGGCAGGCACCTTACCTCCAGCGCCACCGCCTGGCCCCCATTTCTCTTCTTTTTTTGATCCTAAGGTTTTCACTATTGTTAATAAAAGGGTATCATGCATATCATTGTATCCACTTTTACCACCCAGTTCTTGTTCAGAGTAATTAATTCCAACTATCATTGTAACAGTTGACCAAATATTTATTACCCTAATTTCATTCAACACTCTTTGTCACAAGCTTTCTATCCTGGACTGGTCTTCTTGATCACCTTTGCTATTTTTTCTGGGCATTATTATTACCTTATTATCTTTTACTTTACTTTTTTTCCCACAAATGAGTGAGGTAATTCTATTTAACCCTCTCCATTGACTCATTTCACTCAATATGATAGCTTCCATATTGATCAATATATAAGCAAATTAAGCGAATTTTATTCCTAATAGCTGCATAGTATTCCATTGTGCAGATGTACTAGTGTTTCTTTAGCCACTTATTTGTTGTTAGGAACCTTGGTTGCTGCCAGATTCTGGTTAGTGTAAGTAGCACTATGATGAACACAGGACTAAAAGAGTACATTTTTATTGTATTTTTATGTTCAAAATGTATATCTTTAGGAGTAATATTGCTGTTACTTATGTGAGCTCAATCTATAGATTTTTGAGGTGTATACATATTCTTTTTGCAAAGTGTCTTGACTAGTCAGCATTCCTCCAGCAGTAAATAAAAGGCATTTTTTTCCTTGCATCCATGCCAGACTGTTTTTGTTTTGGCTGTTGATGTTGTTGTTTGTTTGGGTTTGTTTGGGGTATTTTTTCTTGTGATTTTTCCAGTTTCTGTGGTGTGAGATATCTCATTGTTGTTTCGATTTGTGTCTCCCTGCTTATTAATGAAGTTGAATTTTTTTTTGTCACTTTTGGCCATTTGTATTTCTCCTTTGAAGAAATGTCTATTCATTTCTTCTCCCCACTTTTGAAAACGCTGCTTTAAGAAATAAAAAATGAAACAAGGATTTAAATAGAAACATTTAGAATATATATGTTTCTTAGATAAAGAGAATTAATATTATTAAAATGGCAATATTTCCTAGATTATTTTACAGATTCAATAAAAGCTATAATAGTGATGACATTTTTCAAAGAAGTAAACAACCACTCCTGAATTTCACATGGAGCAATGAATGTCCACGAATAGCTAAAGCAATCTTTGTCAATAATTGGTGGGGTGTGTGACTTTCCCCAACTTTAAGCTGTAGTATTAAGCAGTAGCCATTAAAGCAACATAGAATTAGAAATAGTCCCTAGAACAGTGGAATAGACTTGAATATTCAGAATTTTCAGCGATGATCAATTAATGTTTAATAATAAAGGAGCTAAAAAATTCAAGTAGAGCAGGGAAAGCCTCTTTATCAAGATGTACTGAGAAAACTAGAAAACTACATGCAAAAATTGAACTCAGACCTTTCATTAACACCACCACATTAATCAAATCTAAAATCATTGAAATCCTTGATATCAGAGCTAAAAGCATAACGTACACTGAGGAATATTTAGACAGAACTCTCCATGACATTGAAGCCAAAGGCTTTTTCAAATGTGAAACAGAAACAGGGCTGGTCAAGAAAGTGGAATAAAAAATGAACAATAGGACTACATTAATCAATTTAACCTCAAAGGAGACAAAACGATAATACAAAGACTATCCATGGAATGGGAGAAGCGATTCACCCAATCACCATCAGATAAGTGGTTAATATCTAAGATATACATAGCACTGATAAAACTTAGCAAGAAAAATATAGCTTTCTATTATTGTTGGAAAAATAAGATAGGAGGAAATCTTATGATGAGATTGTTCTAATGAATACAAGTATCTTGAGAATCCTGGGATCTAAGGTAGTTCCCCAATAGATGGATATCCACACTTGAATGACTGTTTTATTTAACAGCTCTTTGTTTAACAGCTCATGTAAGGTATATTTCTACAGAAATAGCAGTCCTTAAAATAGGAATTTCTATACTTGGTATAGTGTACACAAAGGGCAACAACAAAGGGCACTATATAGGCCACAGCTTTGCCTCTCTGCTGCACTGTGGCTAAATTGCTTATTTTAGTCTTCAATTACCCATTTTTTTATAGGTCTTATAGGTCTTTACCTAAGAGTTTTTGACTAGTTTCTAGTCTAATTGATATTATTTCCTGTTTTCTTCAGCACCCAAAAAACTAGACTTTTTTTTCTAAAAATGAATATATATATATATATATATATATATATATATATATAATTAGACGTCACTGTCTGAATGCTTGCTTAATAGAATTAAATTATCATTTTAGTGCTGGTCCACACAAACCTCCTTCCATTGAACTTCAGCAAAGCTGTTTTAGTGAGAATTTTTACCAGTTGTGTGAATGTAGCTTTTATTTATGTGTGTTATATTTACTGAGAAATTTGACAGTTAATCCAATTCTATACCTCTCCCATAGTTGTTGACTCTAGATTAGAATGTATTCTCGAGATTTACAATACTTGATCCAGGACAAATACATGTTGAAGTAGTAAAAAACTTACCTTAAAATTGGATAAAATAAAAAAAGTAAAGATTAGTTGTGACTGGAAAATAAACTAACTTTTAAAAAGACCTATAATTGAATAAAGCAAAGCAAACTTACCTCAAATATTGAGAAAAACTTAAGAAAAGAATGAATATTAGGCAATAGAAATAACACACTAGTTTCTGCTCTGAATTCTCAGGAATATAAAAAACATATCACTTATTATAATATATATAGACTTATGAGAAACAATGACACTTAGTAAAATTCATGTTTATTTTAAAAATTTAAAATAGGACACCTTTCATAAAAGCAATAAGAAACATAACAATTTATATCTTATAGAACAATAAGTATAAACTTAGAATACATACTGAATTCAGAGATTATATATGTATATATAAAATATAAATAGTTGTGTGGTAAAAATATGATGTCTTTGAACCAACAAATTTTCCTCTGTAACAAAAGGATAAAACATATACTTTACTTCCCTCAGTGATTTTCAAGATAGAATGTGATAAACCAAGTGAAATACAGGTCCCAAATAATTGGCCAATAAAATATTTTATTGTAATATATGAAATCAATTTTCCTTTATCTGGTATTGGAAGTGCATTATTGAGAAACCTATTTAATTCATTTATCCTTACTATCAGAAATACAAGATGATAAGCCTGCTTATAAAAAGAAGCATAAATCAGAATGAACAAAGTGACACTTTATTTTAACTTTGAAATATCATGAATGCTAATGAAGTCTTTGTAACATTATTTGACTAGAAAACTATTTAAATTTTATATACTTCTATAATTCTAAGAGATAATTTGAACATTAAAATAAAAGACAAAGTCATGCTTTACCATGTCATGGCATTAAGCAAATGCTATTGTACTTGTTAATTAAAGTCTTGAAAATGTTAACACCAGATATTTAAGTGCAAAACACACTATAAACATGACTAATTAAAATGTAAGAGGAATATTTGCATGATTGTTTTTATAAAAAGCATATTTGTATTTAAAATATAAAAATATTTATATAGTATCCATGGTATGATCTTGAGAATGGCTGTTATCTTTTATCTTCAATTTCAAAGAATATACTTAGAAGTATTCAGGCTTTTTTTCTGGCTTTGTTCTTAGGAATCATGCCAGGAAACTTTGGGGATATTATATAGTGTCAGGTTTATGAAAACTGAAAACTCAAGATTCTAATTAAATGCTTATCAATTTAAGATATTTTTTAATTTTCAGTGATGTTCTAGCATTTCAACTTAAATTAATGATTAAATAATCCCACATTACAAATATATTTTTGAAATTTAGTTTTTGCAAGTTTGTTTTTAAAAATGCACAAGACACACCAGTTTCTTGTATATTACTACATCCAATTAAGTGGGGGGTGGAGCAGTGGTGCAAGTGGTAGGGCATTTGCCTTGCACATGCTAACCTAAGACAGACCACAGTTTGATCCCATAGTGTCTCATATGGTCCCCAAAGCCAGGAGTGATTTCTGAGATCATAGCCAAGTGTAACCCCTGAGTGTCACCACAAAACAAACAAAAGAAATTAAGACACCCAGACAGATTATTCATGCTTGCCTTGTCTAGAATCCCCATTCTACAGTTCATGTGGCTGGAGCTAACTTACAAGAATTGCAGAAGAATCAATTTTGGAAAATGTATGTTAGTTTTTTCCAAATAAATCTTTTTCTTAATTTAGTCATTGACACTTCTGCTCTATTTGGATTGACTGTCCTTATGACTTCTGATAAAAACTAAAACATTTTTTTCCTTTGTGTTACAATGGTTTTCTGTCAATGGTTTTCCCCATACCATTAAAAGTGATAATGGCCCTTCCTAAATTAGTAAAACTTTCCAATTATTCTCTAATGAATGGCAAGTCAAACATGTCGCCAACATCCCCTATAATTCTCAGGGACAAAGAATCACGCAACATATTCATAGAATTCTTAAAACACAGTTATTATAATACGAAAATAGGGTACAATCCAGCTTGACTTTTATTCCGTAACATTTATTGTATTTCTTAAATTTACCTCAAGGAGAGCCCTACACAGCTGCTGAGCAACACTTTCAAGTAGGTATACAAGCTTAAAAAACATAATTGGGTGAAAATTTACAAAGAATGGATAGTGGGTAACCTTCTCATCCTAGAAAAAGGCTATGCTTATATTTCAACAGATGGCATGCAACTTCTTGATAAAAAAATAATAATAAATTACACTATATTTTTTTAAATTTACCCTATAGTTTGAGAATAACTTCATATAACAATAATACAAATATATTAAATAATGGTTTATAACATATTTTACCCCCTAAAAAAGAACCAAATAATTGACATAAACATTTTATGTATTCTTAATATTTAAAATTGCATCATTTTATTATTAATTAATGTAAAACTATAATATTATACTCATGCTTAACTTTCACTATATGTAAACCTAACAGGAATTCTCATGTACATATGGATATTGAAGTGATAAACATTCATTTGGAAATCAAAGGATTATAGTATTTTCGTCTCAAAGTTTACAATTTGTTTTTCCAATTCAAAAAGAATCCATACTTTTGTTAACTCCAAGAAGGAATTATGTCACTTCTAGTAATATATTTTTTAAATTGTATAAACAGAAAAATACATAGATATATATTTTGATAGTAGTTTGCCTTTTCTAATAATACAAATAAATTAACATTTCCAAATATAATATTTAAGATATGATCTACAAAATTATATAGAACACAATATATTTAATTTCTAAGTGATTCTATCACAGATATTTAAAATTTTTATTACAAATTTAATATGAGCAATTTTATCTTATACACCAATCATATAAACACATCTTACAGATATCTTTTAGATAATTTTTATTTTAAGTAAGAAGATATTTATTAAAAATCAATATTACATTGGAGTTTTGATACTATTATTAAATGCAAAGTATCTAAAAATACTCTGTAAATTTCAACTATAAAACCAAACTTTAATGATCATACTGAAAGAGAGTATTAATGTCATAATATTTTCATCAAATAAAATAGATACAATCTATTAGTATGTTTTATTACAAAAATTAATTCCACAATATTTTGCAAATATTTTGCTGATATTTTAAAAGCGAATAGTAATGTCAAGATCTATGGATTCAGTTGATAACGTATGATATTTTCCAATCAAGTGGAAACTTAGAAGACAAACAAAATTTTCAATATTGGAATGTGATAAATAAGTGAAAAGTTTACTTTGAATAAAAGAACTTTAGTAATTATTTACATTAACGGGGTAAAACTATTTAAATTTAATTATTTCTATTAGGTGATCATTTTTCCTAGAGTCTGCAATTGATTATGCATTGAATTTGTTTTTGGGGGACCGCATATACTGCTGCTCAGGACTAACTCTTAACATTGCATTTAGGGATCATTCCTGATGAACTCAAGAGACCATAAGGTCTAACTGGTTTGGCTGCATTCAGTGTGTAAGCCACTGTGGTCAATTACCTGGCCTTTAGAATAAATTTTTTCAAGAGATCCTAAGTCCCAAATTCTTTCGTAAGACAAAAGGATTGTGAACAATAACATCCTGATATTTTGATCGAGGTAGTCTTTTATGTTAATCTGTATAAACATATTGCAACACAGAAGGCCTTCATATCTTCATTCATAGGAAATCATAAACTATAATCAATACTTAATTCTTTCAAATTTACTTATTTTCAAGTTCAGGAAGGACTTCATTCATAAATATATTTGAGGTAGGGTGTTTGCCTTGTATATGGCTGATCCAGGATGGACTACAGTTCAATCTCCTATCTTCCCATATGGCCCCCCAATCCATGAGCAATTTCTGAGACCATTGACATGAGTAAAACCTGAGCATCACCGGGTGTGACCCCAAAACAATAATAATAATATTAATAGTAATTTCTGTACATATTTATTGAAAATACCTAATCATACATTTTTATTAAAATGTATTTACTTTGGTAAAACATTTTAGAAGAAAGAATAACATCAAATATTTTGTAAGTATACTGTTTAAATATTCACTCATCTTTCTTTTGGTTTCATATGCTTCAAGGTAAAGATGACAACAGTTACCAAAAATGTCTTTGTTATATAATATAAACTATTTGTTTCTTTTGGAAATTAGGCATTAAAAATCACGAATAAGGAATGGCTTATCTTAATAGTAAATGTCAGATATGCAGATAAGATGACTTAAAAAATGTATAGTATCGGGCAGGGCGGTGGCGCTGGAGGTAAGGTAAGGTAGCCTTGCCTGCGCTAGCCTAGGACAAACCGTAGTTCGATCCCCAGTTTCCTATATGGTCCCCCAAGCCAGGAGCAACTCCTGAGCACATAGCCAGGAGTAACCCCTGAGCATCACCGGGTGTGGCCCAAAAACAAAAACAAACAAACAAACAAAAAGAAAATATATAGTTTCATAGGAGTAAAACTCAAGTAAAGATGAACAAACTGTGGTCTTTGTAAAAGTAATATCAGTATTTAGATTTTTTTTTAATTTTTATTGTGACCAAAGTGCATTACAAATCTTTCACTGCATCATTTATGGTACATAGTGACAATGAATGAGGGGAATTCCTACCACCAGTGCTGCCCTCCTTAAGCCCCTACTCCCAATATGCATCCCATATCTCCCTCCTTTACCCCCTAGAATGCTAGTGCAACTGGTCTCCACTTTACAGCTTGTTGTAGATTGAGCTTCCATTCCACCATCATTGGAGATAAAAAGGATACGTATAAAGGTGAGAAAAAAATCTGGTGACAACTACCAAAAAAGAAACGAGAGAGAAAAAAAATAGAAAAGAGAAATGGAAGAAAAAAAGAAAAAAATGGACCCGGCAAATAAAAATAAAAATGAAAATAAATCTCTAAATAATAACAAGAGTGAAAAAGAAAAAGTGGGATAAAAAGAGAAAGAAAATAAAGTAAAAAACTAACAAATCAAAACAAAACAAGAAAAAGTATACTCCAGGGTTTGGCATTCCCCCCACTTTTTTTTTTTTGTTTGTTTTGTTTTTGCATAGGCACTTTGTGGAAGAAAGGGAATTCCAGTGGCCAAAGAGATTCAGGGTTTTTTAGAGAACTTTTTTCTTCCATTTATGTTCTATACAATTTGAAAAAGTATTTATAATAACAATGTATGCATATGTCGAGAATCAGAGTGTGGGTTATATATTTTAATTTTTTCAGAAGATCTTAGCCAAATCACTAAATTCAGTTAACCTGAATAGAATAAAAGCAAAACATTCCTTTGAAACTAGTGCTAAATGACATTTATGTACATTTTATTGTAGCAGCTTGCTGGTGAAGAATAAGTTTATAGTTATGACTTTCATTTTCTGTAACTATGAATTCTTATTTATCACTTCCTAATAAGGCATTTGCCATTCACATTTATGTCTATAGAGGACATAGCACTTTATGTTTCAACAAATAGGATAGCATATAATGCACTATTACATTTATCGAAACATTTATTTTAATAATGATTTGAATTTTATTTGTTACTGGGCTTTTGAGTTATACTGTGCTTTTTATCTTTGGATAACGATCATTATCTGACTTGTGCTACATTTCAGTATTTTCTTTTTAATGCAAATTTAATGCAAATATTTTAATGCAAATTATCCTTCCTTATTTACAAGATATGAATCACTAGTAAATTGATATTTTGGTTTGATTTAATGAATGTTTCATATTTTTCTGGTCTAGAAGATGTGTATTTTCAGCTATTTATGTTTAAGGTATATAAAAACAACAGGCATCCTTTTACAAGATTCTTTTTCTCAGTGCTAAATCATTCGATAGAATTTATAAACAAGAAACCTTCCAAAAGGGATCTTGGATACAAAAATACTTTCCGGCATATTAAAAGATGATGATGCTTAGAAGTAGGGAGACATCACCAACACATATATGCTGCTAGCATTTAATAATAATTAAATGTTCAGTAGAGCAAGTTACATTACAAAGTGATTAAAACTTTCACCAAGGAGCAGTTTGGTTTCTGCCTTGTTAGTTTCTCTTCCTAGGGATTAAGATAGCATTTCAACGTAACTTTGTAATTACAGAATTATTTCTTATAAAATCTGAATATGTTTAAAGACTAAATATCTTCTATTTTACTTTTTGCATCTTTATTATGTTATTGCTCTTTCAAGTTATACATAGGACACTTACATAACACATGTATAAAAGACCTTTAACTGTTGACATTGCTTGTATTGACTGTACATATATATATATATTTATCCTAAAACTATTTATCCAAAAATTACCTTCATTTTTTCATTATATTTGACAAGAAAAAATTTGCTTTAAGGTGCCTAATATATATGTATACACAAACGTGTCAACAAAAGGTCAACTTAAAAAACAAATGTTTTCTTAGCTTGCAAACTCAATAGTATAGTAAGAGTACCCAAAGTTTGGGGTCAGAGAGAGCACAGCAGTGGGACGTTTGCCTTGAATGCAGCTGATTCAGGACGGACTGTGATTCTAATCCCAGCATCCCATATGGTCTCCCTTGCTTGTCAGGAGCAATTTCTGAGCGCAGAGCCTGGAGTAACCCTTGAGTGATACCGGTTGTGCCTCGCCCCCCCAAAAAAGTATCCAGAATTTGTCTGATTCACTAAAGAAACTGAGAAACAAAACCATAAGTTTTTAATAACCATTGTATGTTATCACCTAGGCAATTAGAACATAAAAATGAATATTATCTAGGACATGAAAACTAGCCAAGACAATTAAAAATAAAAAATTAAGTTAATTTAGAATATGAAAAGATTATCATAAGATACTTGCACATGTCATGTTTATTAATGGTAGCTCTTTGAATTGTCTTTCATTGTATGTTTGCCTCTCAATATCTTTTATTATTCACTTTTATTATAAAATTGTTTTTTAGTATTCATTTAAAATTGTTCTAGAGACTAGAGCAATAGTACAGTGGTAGGGCATTTACCTTGCACAACTTGGCAGGCCTGAGATGGACCTGGGTTTTATCCCCTGCATCCCATATGGTCTCTCGAGCCAGCCAGGAGTGATGTGTGAGTACAGAGCCAGGAGTAACACTTTAGTGTAGCAGAGTGTGACCCAAAAACTAAAAAAAAAAATCATCCTACTTATGGTCTGAAGCAATAGTAAAGATGGCACAGCCAACCTGTTGTGCACACAGCCAGCACACACTTGGGTTCTATGCCTGGTGCCCCCAGTTGTCCCCCTATTCTGTCAGAGTGATTTCTGAGTCCAGAGCCAGGAGTAACCACTGAGAATGCAGGGTGTGATCCAAAAGCAAACAACATGTTTTATTTATACTATTCTGATTTATTTTACCTTAAAGATATCATTTTTATAAAATATTTATTTCAGGCCTCTCATCATCTACTTCGATCACACCAATAAACTCTAGTTCACCAGGATTTTTTAATTTTTACATCATTGTGAATAGACTTGTTTCTGTGTGAATGCATTTTTTTTTCATGGAAATAAGTTGAGAGAAAAATCTAAATATGGGCATACAGAAAAAAATAATTTGCTTAATCCTTATTGTTTATTCATACACATTTTAAACTTATGTTCCTAATTTTAAAATCCTTGATAAAAACAAGGATTTGTAGCAACAGCAAACCATTCTTTCTGGCCCAGAATTTTGGTGGCACTGGTGGACTAGACAAAGAAGCTGAATTTCTGGACAAGACTGACCCTGGTATATTATTATAGAGAGATAAATTATCCTTCTTTGGCACATTTACAAGAGGAAGCTCCTCGAAAGTAGAGTCTCTGCAGGCTATTGAATGGAAGCACATTGATCCCATGCAAGGATCTGTGCAGCTGGGACCAGGGGAGGAAGACAGAATTGTTCTAATGGAAAAATGAAGTCAGACCAAGCTTGCCTCTTTTCTTTAACAAAATGCAATTATAGAAACTACAAAGCTCCATTATGCACAATGTTTATAATTAGTACTATTTTCCCTTTAATTTTAAAGCATGTACTTTGTGAATGTCATGCCAACATATTTTCTACAGATGCTATAAACAATGAACAATCAGAAAACCATTTGGGTTGTTTTGTTGGTTATTATTTCAGATTGTGAAAACTCATAACAAAAATCAATGTAATGAACAAACACTATTATATGTTGATAAACATCATACTCTTTCAATTTCAGACAAAGCCTAGGAATATTAATCAGATCTTTGATTCCTCTATGGTGACTTCAAAAGGAATTCCCATAACAATTAGGTTTCTCTCAGAGATCAGTTGGGAACAGTTTGTTATAATGATTTATTGTATTTAAAACTCAAAAGTTGTATTAATGGCATTAATAGTTTATGGAACAAAAATAAATAGAATATTAGCATTTAGTGAATATTCTTGATTTTATTACTTGTTATCCCTAGAGCAAACAACTTAATCATTCATGTTCTTGATATTTGAGTTTCTAAATTTCCTTCTACTGTTAAATTTGGATGAACTACAAATAATGAAGGGAGTTGAAATGGGCTGTAAGGTATCTAAGACGTAGATTATAGAGATGCAAATGTAGATTTAATTTTCAGATTCTAAAAATTAGCAAACATTAATATGACTCTGAAAGCAACTGCTATTTTATGTAAAAAATATTCATATAATCTAAACTGAGCTTTTTATTTATTGCACAATTATAGTTATCTTTGCTCTTAGTTTTCTCATATATGAAAAATAGTCATTCAACAGTTTCAATGACTTCCAACTATATAATTGCATATCATTTGTTTATTGACATGATGTTATCAATTCAACAAAGGTTTTCTATGTTTACATTAAAACTTCAACTAAGTTATATATGCATAAAATTAAGATAAACATTTTGAGAAATTCTCATATAATTATAATAGAGACACAGTTGTCATACTTCATTGACTGAAGAAATAGTAAGGAGGTAAGGTATTGTTAGAAATAGCTGCTTCAGCTTGGAATACCTTGTGTCACATAATGTATCTAAAGGACCACAAAGTTCTAGTAATGGTACTATTCCTGAGTACTATATTCCTGAGAATATAGCTATCCCTAAAACTATATAGTCCAATACTCCACTCAGTCTGTAAACTATTAGACAAGGTCAAAGAATGTTAATGTCTAATATAAGTTCATCTAAATATTCCTCCTCCTACAACCTACCAATATTTTACATTGTTCTTTATTTTGCAATATTCAGTAAAAAAAAAAAAACGCTGATAATTTTACCATTTTGAAACTGACCAGAAATGTTAGACACACATTTTGTTATTGTTGCTATTTTATCTTGTTTTATTCAGCAGATTGTATTGATTTTGGGATCAAACGAAGAGGTACTTGGGGATACTTACTGACATATTCAAGGTTATTCCCAATAGTTTAGCAATCAGGAAAGAGATAAGCATGGCCAAGTAGAGTGCCAATAATAATAATAATAATAATAATAATAATAATAATAAATTTCTGTATAAAGGACTGACATACATATATGAGTTTATAATCACCAACTTTTAATAGTCAAGAATGATTATGCAAGATTATTAATATTATCAGAAAATGGTTTCATGTATGTATTCAATAACAATTTGTGTGGAAGAAATAGGTTATTAAATAAAGGACTAACAAACAGCACATTGATTCATCCATAGATGGCAATACTCTGAAATATAAGATTTCACTAGTTATGTGACAAAATTTTAGGGTATGTATTCCTCATTTTAAAATTCAGCTGAATGGCAAATAGGTTTTTTTTAATATTATAATAAATCTGCTCTATTTATATACGAATCCTGGTGACTTTAACTAAGCTCCATATCTTATTCATAAAAAGAACAAAAACTTCTGTCATTTTTTATTTGCAATGTACTTGTGACCTGACATGCCACCCATCCTTCTCAATGATATACTTTATTGAAAGAGTGAAAATGCTGGAAGGTGAAATACAGAGCAGCCCATCCCTTAGCTGTCAATGTCATTTTACATCCTGCTGGGATTTCCAGTTTGTCAGAAATTGCCAGAAGTCAGGAGAACTATTCAAACTATGTATATATCCTACATATCAATTGGGGCCACTGGGTACCCGGAAGTCTCAAAAAGCAGTGTCAAAAGTTTCATGCTAAATAATACCTACTGCCAGAATGCTAGAGCTGTCCAAGGAGAGCTGTCTGAAAGGAATTTTACTCCTGGGGTAGATTTATATGAAAAATTTGGCCTTTGTGAACCTGAATTTCATCTGCTTATATAGAGTTGCAGATGGCACACTTCTCTAACACATACTCTAAGATTTTACAATCAAAACTTTAGTATTTTATTTAGTGTTTTTGGAAAAATAAAGATGTCTCTAAAGTCAACAGCATACATTTATCTATTTTTCTGTAGCTTTACATGAGTATAATTTGTATCATATTATCTTATGTGTGAATAATTTTCCTTAAAGTCAAAGTCTTCAATTTTTTTTTATAATTTGTATGTCTAGTCTTAATTTTAGGAAATAGTTTGTTTCATAATGACATAATAAATATCATCTTAGTTCCTTATTGTATTATTAATAATATTTGGGAAACTAAATACAAATTACTTTGCAAATTAGAAATTGTTTCTCAGTTGCATGAAATGGGATGATACGAACAATAATAAGTGTTATCATGTCAAGTTGAGAAATACTGGGGCTGGAGAAATAGCATGAAGGTAAGGCATTTGTCTTTCATGCAGAAGGTCAGTGGTTTGAATCCCGGCATCCCATATGGTCCCCTGAGCCTGCCAAAAGCGCTTTCTGAGCATAGAGCCAGGAGTAACCCCTGAGCGCTGCCGAGTGTGACCCAAAAACCAAAAAAAGAAATATCCGATCCTCAGATCCAACACTCGAAAATTTCATTAATATCGTAACATATCTAAAAAAAAGGTTAAAATATTTTATATTAATAATTTAAAATAATGTATTGGATCAAAATATTATTTTTATTAGGTGAGCCATTTTCAGAAGTACTTTATCAAAACTTAAAAATGAAACTATTTTAATCTATATAGATAAAGTTGAGTTATGTTTTCAAATAAATTCACACAGATACTTATTTATTCTGTATTTTTTAATTCTTGATAAACATATTTTCCTAATAAAGTAGGAAAAGTCTGGTTATACCTGTTCTGTATATAGATAAAGGAACTATTGTCTGTTTACTAATGTGAATAGCATTTCTGCATTCTTTTTTTTTTTTTTTTTTTTGGTTTTGGCTACTCCTGGCTATGTGCTCATAAATTGCTCCTGGCTTGGAGGACTATATGGGAATCGAACTGTGGTCTGCCCAAGGCTAGTGTACACAATGCAGATGCCTTAGCACTTGCGACACCGCTCTGGCCCTGAATTCTGCATTCTTAGGCACAGAGTCTGTGCACGTGTACCTTATGTTGTTGTTGTTGGATCCATGCTGACCAACTAAAAAATATTTTAAGTATATCGATTGACACAATATTTACCTAAAACACAACAACACTCAGTACTGTCCACATACAGAGTTTGAACTTAGCATTTATTTAACTCTAATTAAAAAATATTTTTCAAAAATTATTGTTATCAAGGAGCTCCATATATCAGGTCACCCCATATAAAAAGATAATTTTTCTTTTAAGTTCTTTATTATCAAGGATTTTGTCACAATATTGGGACATACATAAAGGCACTATTCCCTAATTTGTGCACGTTTTTCATAAAGGATATCTGTGAAGAAATAAGTGCATATTTGGTAGGATAAAAAAATGCCCAATAACAAGTTAGGATTTAAATAAATTATTTACTAAAGAAAGGATGAATAGACAACCAATCGAGGGTGAAGTATCAAAATAGATATATTTTAACAGTTTTTTCGACTTGTCATTTCCAATGCTTTTATTATTGGGGCTTTTACAGATTTTTTTTTCTTGTTTACTTCCTAAGTGTCTAATTGTTGCTAATTTACGCCTTCCCCCTTCATAATTAATAATAACATGTATGTTTAACTTAACTTATTGAAGGAAATAACTCATTCCAAATACAGGGGCACACATCAATGGTAAATGATGGCAATTAATTAGACTTTTTAAGTGATAATTTTTTTTTTTTGTTTTGTTTTTAGGTCACACCCGGTGACTCCCAGGCGTTACTCCTGGCTATGCGCTCAGAAATCGCTTCTGGCTTGGAGGGATCATATGGGATGCCGAGAAACTAAACCTATGTCTGTCTTAATTCTACCATGTGCAAGACAAATGCTCTATGCACCACTGCTTTAGCCTCTTAAGTGATGATTTTTCTTTTTTTTCTTTTTTTTTTTTGGTTTTTGGGTCACACCCGGCAGTGCTCAGGGATTACTCCTGGCTCCATGCTCAGAAATTGCTCCTGGCAGGCACAGGGGACCATATGGGGCACCAGGATTCCAACCGATGACCTTTTGCATGAAAGGCAAACGCCTTACCTCCATGCTATCTCCTGGGCCCCAAGTGATGATTTTTCTAATATATTTTTTTTTACTTTCCATGAATTGAGATGATATATTATTTATTTTCTTTCAGTTATTTTATATACTTATCTTCAAAAACCCAAAATTGGAAGCATTAGATATTTCTAATAAGGAAAGGTTGAATTCAGATAACTTTTTTGTTTTGTTTTTTGTTTGTTTTTTTCGGGTCACACCCGTTTGATGCTCAGGGGCTACTCCAGACTAAGCGCTCAGAAATTGCCCCTGGCTTGGGAGGACCATATGGGACACCGAATTATCCAACCTTGTTCTCGATCTTTCCTTGGCTAGCGCTTGCAAGGCAGACACCTTACCTCTAGCGTTACCTCACAGGCCCCAAATTCAGATAACTTTTCAGAGAATAAAAAGAATGGGACCTCCACATTGCAGAGAAGGTTTTCCTAAGCAAATTCTATAGAAAGTTTCATTTTTCATAAGTTAATGAGGAAAGTTGAGCATATTTTACTGGATTTTAAGTAAAGAGGAAGTTGTGGAACAGGTCAAGAGTCTGGCTAAGGTGTGTCAAGATCAAACATTTCTATGTCTGATGGTCTTTTCACATTCCATCACAACCTTTAGCTTCATCTGAAACTCAAACTTTTCTTAGGGAATCCAACCAGAGTATCTTCATCTACACGTGGTTCACCATAACATTTAAAAGGAGGTGTATTTCTTTTACCCTGGGACCTATTTCATGATTTTGTCATTAGGCATCTTCATTAATTACCATATTAGTTTAATTATTAAAGAAAAATCTATCACAACCACACTAGTCCTCCCACTTTCTGCCTTTTTGTCTGCCCACAACACTTGAATCATAAAAAGGACCAGCTAGGAGCAGGATAGATAGTAATTAGGGGAGAGCATTTGTCTTGCAGGCAACCAACCAGGGTTTGATCTCTGGTATTCCATATGGTCCCAGGAGCACTGCCAGGAGAGATTCCTGAGCAAAAACCTAGGAACCAAACCTGAGAACAAACGGGTAGGAAAAAAATAAAAAGACAAGGCATGCATAGTACATGCATAGTACAAGACTTGTACTATCATTGCAGGGGAGTCTTTAGGTAATGCCCCATATATTGCCTTGATTTTTCCCTGCATTGTGGTCCCAAATAAAAAGATCTTCAGGCTCTATCTCTGAACTCTTCAGCCCACTCCACATTTGGCAGAACATTGCTTAAATGCCTTGCAGACCATTTGAGCACTGCCTGGGAAATGATCCTCAAAGAAAAAAGGATTATACAGATTTCTATCTCACTCTTATGATTTTTTTAAATCCACTATAAATTTTTAAATCAATTACATTAGGGTATTTTAGTCACAGAATATAAGATCTGACAGAAAACTGTGAGATCAGTGCTCACTGGACTTAAGAGCTCTTCAGAAAGAAAAGAAAAAAATCAATCATCCCTTAATTTTCTTTTGTTCACACATATCCTCTCTAAATTCTGAACAAGTGCATTGCCTTTATCTTTTTTGTCAATGTTTTGGTCTTTGTCTATCTTTTTTTCTTCATTCCTCATATATATATATATATATGTATATATATATACATAGTTTATTTCTATTTATGCATTTGCATGTTTCTATATTAAACAGAAACTCATAAATTGACCCTTACAATAGCAAAGACACCCAAAGAGAGTCAGCAACAATAGCACAAGGAAAAATCAAGTGATATAAAGTTATTTTTCTCCACATTTTACTGCCCAGTTGAGTCAGATCCACAGTCTCCTCAATTGGTTGTGTACTTTTGTAATATTGATTTTTTTCTTTAGACTCCTTAGCTCATTTGACATCTTAAGGTCATTAAAGCATTTATTTCCAAACTTCACAATTCACTTTTGATTCAGTTTATTACCTATAGAATTAAGGTGTTATAAAAGTGGATAACATATTCATATATTCTTAAACATGCTTTGAATTCACATATTTAATGGACAATTTTATAGCTTTTTCTGTTCCTTTGAAGTACAATTCCATCTGATTGCTTTATTTAGATTGAAGATTAAAGTGATCTTCATAATGCTTGAAAACTACCTTGAAACTAGCATCAAATTCATTATCATGGGTTATTTTTCTAATCAAGAGCAATTATTTTTGTCTATAGGGATAATGGACAGGAAGATCTAAAATAACCGTGTAAAATTAAAATCTTGCAAAAACAAACCTGTTTTACTTTTAAACAGAAAATAAAGGGGCTGGATATAATAAGCAAGGCACTTATCTTGCATAAGTTTGACTGGGGGGGGGTGATGACAGGTACTCTGTACGGTCTCTTGAGGCCCAGCAGGAGTGATCTCTAATCACAGAGCCAAGTCTAAACCATGAGCACAGCTGGGTATGAGACTCCCTATACAAATTAATTTTTGCTTATAGTTAATAATCTTATTTTATCTCTTGAGCAATAAATACCTGTAGGAATTTGTGTAAGTTTTCATGTGCATGTATGTGTGCTTTCTTTCATATCTACAAAAAGAAGACTTTCATTTTCTAAGATGTATTTGACATTTTTTTTCAGTTGATGAGATGCCCGTTTCCTCTTGTATGGCATTCATTGATTCATTCACTCAAGTAGTATATGTATTCAAAACAAAACATGTATAAGTAAAACATAATAGCAGCATCTTAATATTTAGCTAGGAGAAAAGAAAAAGAAGTAATAAAAGTAATATAATATTCACAACAATATTACTGTGTCAGAGCTTGCTTGGAGGCCAGAGAGAAAGACGTGCCTTTTATAAGATGAGCTTGGGAAACATTTATAGAAAATTCAGGGAAAATGGGCTAAAATAAAAGAACAATGAGAATATGAAGTTTAAAAAAAATAAAAAAACATTATCAAGAGTTCTTTTCTTTATTTTACATTTTGTCAAATATTTCATAAATATGAGACCATATAACTGTAACTGAGGCTCACTTAATCAAGAACATCAAGACATTCTATGTCAGTAGAACAAGGAATTTTCATTTTTTTTTTCTGTTAACCAGATTGGGTGGTCTAAACTAGGCAAGTACTGAAACCTTAAATGAAACTCAGAGAATCAAGAACCTGTTCTTATGTAGCATTACTGCAAACTCATTAATTTACTTTATGTTTCAATTGAAGATGGTGGCAATACATCATAACATCTTATCAGTATGGCTAATTGCATTTGAAGATATACAGGCACCAATCTATGCAGGGTCTTGTAGATCATGGCACCTTATCAGCATGATTATAGTATGTTTACTTAGATTTGAATAGAGAGGTTCATTGTGAGTGTGAGGAAGACTGACTGAATAGTAATGAAATTAAATTGCAAATCTACATTTAGATGATTTCATTTCAGTCTTTGGCATCATATGGTTCCCAAAGCACAACTATATGCAACCCAGGAAACATTCACCACCAAAGTGACCCACATACTTCCAAGGCAGTGAGAAGTCTGAGAAGCATCGCGTTTTTAGGCTCCTGCATTGTATTAAAAGTTTGATTGACTGAAAAATCCCAATTATTGGCCCCAGGGTACCTGAGCATAATTTGAAAGTCCTCTATAGTAGCAAATTAAATCTAGCCTAATTATATATAAATACATATAAATATATTAATATGCATGCTCATCATTTTTAGTTCTTTTAAACTTTTCAATGTAGTTATCTTATTAAGCACTGATGAATAACAAACATGTCATAACTATAAAAGAAGAAAGGGAAAAAGTGCGGATGATCAGAAAGATATAATTTAGCTGAAAAACACTTACACATAATTTATTCCATTCTATGATTTGGAATAATGATGCTTTCAGCGTAAATGTTCATTTTTCTCTTAATAAATACAGCTACTCTATAATCCTCATCCTAGTGACATTTTTTATGCCAATTAAAATTATAAATGCCAAGGATACCATTAAATGCATTGACTTATTGTCCTTAAAACTGACAAGTAAATAGGGATAAAGTTGCCTTTTACAAGAAAGTGCATGGGGAAATGAAAAAGCCAATAGAAAAGTGAGAAAAGCCTTTGATAGCAGTGCATTTACTCTGTGGGATTGCTTGGCCTCAACTTATTTACTAATTCACATGAATTATCTTTGTAATATCCCAACCATTGAAATAAAATGAAAATAGCTATCAGCATTATTTACATGGCATGACTGAGTTTCTTTTTGCCTGTAAAAATAACATAAAAATAGCACATCTGATAGTAAAAAGTCTTATAGAATCTCAATCTCTGTATTTGACTAGGTGAATTTGCATCTTTGTATACAAAGTCATTTGCAAGCTGACTTTGAAATAAATGAGATGCAAATTCTATGATTTTTTTGTTATGCTACTAAGTTGGAAACCAATAATGTAGAGGCTTAGGTGCACTGAGCTGAATAATGATGCGAAAACTATATAATATATTACGTGAACATTTTCAGCTCTTTAATTTTGAAAAGAAAAATGTTGTTGAAGTTTTAATTGAAAAGAAGTAGATCATTTAGTATGACTCATACAGCTTTTCCTTTGGTGGATTTCTTCTATATTTATTGACATTGATTACTTTTAAATTTTGAATTCAAATGAAACCTAAGTAATATTTTACAACAAATAGTCTTTTCTACTTATTATGACTACCTAGCAGAACAGGCATTCTGGAGAGTTAGTTTTCAACAGTTTCTAATAGCACCTTACATACTTTCATTTATATACACCAAAATTCATAAACTTACCTTGCAGTAGTTCTCTCTATAGTTTATTTCACATAGTATAATTCTCTCCAGTGTCAGCCTACTTGTAGTAAATTACAAGATTTTTCTTGTCTTATAGCTGCATAGTATTCTATTCTGTGCATATGACATTATTTTATTATTTGTGCATTTACCATTAGACATTGGGATTGTTTCCATATCTTGACTAATTTGCAATAGCTATAATACACGTATGTCTGCTTATAATTTTAAGAACTACTATTATTGTCTCTATATTATAAAAGTCAAGAAATTGAATCACCAGGTTTTTTGAGGACTCTCCCATATTGCTTTCTGGAGAGGAAGAAAAATGCAAAATTCCATCTAAGAGTAAATAAGGGTTCATTTTCATGAGAATCTTAACAAATGTGAGTTTTTTACAATGTTTTTAAGTCACATTCCCTGGTGGGAGTCAATATTTCACAGTCCATTTTTATTTTCATTTCCCTATTGTTATAATACACAATTATATAAAAGATTCTCTAGTGAATAGCAGGTAGTCACCAGAATTATTACTATATTTCAGTTCAGAGAGTCCAGTGTGATACCTTGCAGTTGATTTTGTCTGATCTTGTTTAGAGACAAACTTCTTTAGAGTATATCATACTTTTGTTACCTTCTGTGAAACTAATTCTAGGCATCTCCTAGTTGTCTACCTATTTCAGCTTCACAATGTATTGTACTGCCTAGCTGGCCTGTTCCTTTCCACAAACTACCTTTTCCCCTAACTTTCAAGAATATTTATCTACACATAGTCTAGAATAGGGCAAAAGTATTTCTTCTCAAAATACACTAAAATAATGAGAATATTTGAATATGAGCTACAGTTCTGTTTAAATTAATGAACACGTGATGTAATCAATACGCCCAAATAATTTATATTGAATGCAAACAGGATTTAAAAAGGCTTCCATCTTTACACATAGCTCAATATCACGAACAGATGAAGAGTCAATATAGTAATATTCTCAAGTTGACTCTCAGAAATAAAAACACAGCAAATAGTCACATTTAACTTCTAAGCATTTAGAAATGTATTATATTATTTATCTATACGAGGACCAATACTAATAATAGAAAGCTATGTGCTCATTGAAAAAAATTCTTAAATGTTAAGATAAACCTAGGAATTACCAATAGATTTCCAAAGTGATACTTTGGGTGGAACTACTGCTTCACAATAGTTGATAGAAAAGAGGAATAAAAGACAATTTATAGTTTCATGGGGTTGGAGCAATAGTATAGCATGTATTGCTAATTTCTTGCACAGGCCAACCTTGATTCTATCTTTAGCACAATTTATGTTTCCAGGACTCATTCTAGAATAATTCCTGAAAGCACAACTAGGAGTAATACTTTAGCACCACTGGGTAAAGACCCAAAACCAAACAAAACCCAAAGACTTTATTTTCTTTGAATAAACCTCTTCTTTGAGAAGAAGAAACTAACTCATTTTGCCAATTTAATTATCTGTCTTCAGTGTCAAACTTTTAAACTGACTGCCATTATAATATAGGCATAGTACGAAATCATCAGAATAAATATAAATGTTAAGTGTAGCTTCACTATGGTATATTTCATTGTATTATTAAATGACAAATTCAGAATTAAATTGTGTCATCTTTGATAAAACAATCCATTTGTTTTCACTTCATAACTTTAGTCTACTCTCTTACTCTTCATTAACCTTGAAGAAGTCTTTGGAGATAGTATTCAAGAGACTTTGTAACGTCAGACCCTAGCTTAAATTAAGTTTAAAGAAAAATAAATAAGCAGTGCATCATTTTCGTTTTTATATTATAATATGATAAAATGAATCGAATCACTTCTTGTACCGCTCATTGGCCAATAGAAATCAGTGAGATGTACATAGATGGCTACACTCAAGGACAAGTATTAGTGATGAACAGCATGCTATAATATGAAGATATTATTTTGACTGATAATGAATTTTCTTCGTTTTTATTTTGTAATTATTTCAGGTCGATTGCCCAACTCAAAGTTTATTTTTAGGGGATTATTACAATGAATTATTGTTGAGTAGACTGCTGAACATATAGCAAGTTTTACTCATGAACTGTGCTATTTAAAACTAACATAGTCCTTTTTACATTAAGATTTACAGTTTGGACTAATCCTTTAAACAATCCTTTATAGGGGCCAGGTGGTGGCGCTGGAGGTAAGGTGCCTGCCTTGCCTTGTGCTAACCTAGGACGGACCACGGTTGGATCCCCTGGTTCTCCATATGGTTCCCCGTGCCTGCCAGGAGCAACTTCTGAGTGAATAGCCAGGAGTAACCCCTGAGCGTCACCGGGTGTGGCCCAAAAACAAAAACAAAACAAAACAAAACAAAAAACCAATCCTTTATAATGCAAAGAGAATCCATTTTTGGACTCACATATTCTCAAAGGCTAAGAGTGATTTCAATGCTATAGCTTGATGATAATTAAAAGTATGTAAAGGCAAATATGTAATGTATGGGAATTGACATTAAAGGAGAAATTATGTTGCCTGGGAATATATATGTGTAAAAGAATTGTTGATGAATAATAATAATCTGTCCATACAGCTAATTCATGAAAACTATGATCCATGAACATTTTATAAAAGTCTTAATATATTAGCTCTTCATGGTCTATTATGCATGCTTGTTATATTTTTTATCATTTCTTATATTATCTTATTTAATTATGTTACTAAATCTTTTTTAATGTGAGAAGTAAGAGACTCAAAAAGTGTTTGATAAGTTTATAAAAATATGGGATTCCATAGTATTAAAGGAAATTTTATTAATATCTTATCTAGATAATTATAGAAACAACATAAAGTAATATGTAATATTATTCTTGCAATATTTTCTGAAAAGTTTAATGTAAAACACAGTAATTTATTTATGATTTTAATTACTATGATTAGTAATTATATTGTATGACATTAGGTACTTATGGGAATTTATAAATCAAAATAACCTTTTTAGAGTTCATATTTAAAAAACAAAAATAACAAAATTGTTTAATGGATTATAGTACATATTTCCCAGTCTTGCATGTAATGATTTTTCATTATTTATAAATCATTTCATTAATATGATATTCAGTATTACTAATTTTGAATTGAAAAATAAGATGTAATTGCCATACTTTGCTTTAAAAATCACATACTTTGTATTTTTCTCTAATATTCTGCTAACTACTAATTAATATGACTTAATTAGACTATAAATGGAGCACTTTACTATTAATGAAATCTTAAAAAATTTAGATTATGTATCTAATAAAAATTAAAATTTTAATAATGTTGTTTTTTTGTTATTTATTTTTTTTTGGTTTTTATGGCCACACCCATTTGATGTCCAGGGGTTACTCCTGGCTAAGCACTCAGAAATTGCCCCTGGCTTTCGGGGACCATATGGGAAGCCGGGGGATCAAACTGTGGTCCTTCCTTGGCTAGTGCTTGCAAGGCAGACACCTTACCTCTAGCGCCACCTCTCTGGCCCCAGTTTAATACTGTTTTTTAAAGTATTTAGTAAGTATAAATCTTAGACCCACTATTTAAAAATAATTTTATCCACATTGGTTAATATGTTCATTGCAAATCTGGTTTGTCCCTTGCAAGACTCTTATGCATGGTATATTGATATGTATAGATAAATAAAACTTTAATTTTGTCACTAATAATCTACCAAATTGTGTGAAGAGTTTACTTGTTTAATCTATGTCATGATACAAATTTGGGGGTTAAATAAAATATTTTATTACATATTATAATGTGAAAACAATGTGATATATACCATAAGTATATGTATATCAGAGAGAAAGCCTTATAAAAGAACTTGGAATAATAACTAAGAATTAACTTCAAATTGTGCATTGCTATCTTCTCAATAACTATAGGTAAATTTCTTTATATTATAGAGGTCCATTTTTCATTCAAACAGATGAGTAATAATAGATTTTTATTGACATGGTTATAGTTATATTCTTTAACTAACCCCCCAATTGGCTGTAAGAAAATATAAAGGTAATTTAACTAGTTATGGATTTAGAATGCAAGATCAGAGTCAACTGCTCCAATTTCTAGATAGACTTATTCCTACATTATAGATGGTCAACTTTCACATGTGTTTTGATGTGCATAGGATTTTCCTAGTGTACACTCACTTCTGTTACCTCTTCCTCTTTTTTCACAATACCAATTATACTTTTTCATAATGACAATTATACAGGGACAACCTTCTGGCTCTTTTTACCAAAATGCCTATTTCCAAATACCATCACAATGTAGGAGGAACGTTAAAATTTCAATATAACTAAAGGAGATATTCTTTATTTAATACCAGTACTGTTGGTAAGATGTTAAATTATATAACATATATTTTATATATGTGTTGACATATATGTTAAATTATCTAACATATGGAGAGTGTATAATACACATTAAAATTCAGAAGCATTAGATTACTCAAAAATGTTGACTGATGGGGCCCGTGAGATAGCATGGAGGTAAGGCGTTTACCTTTCATGCAAAAGGTCATCAGTTCGAATCCTGGTGCCCCATATGGTCCCCTGTGCCTGCCAGGAGCAATTTCTGAACATGGAGCCAGGAGTAACCCCTGAGCACTGCCGGGTGTGACCCAAAAACCAAAAAAAAAAAAAAAACTGTTGACTGATGGCAGAAATTTCAGATACAACTCAGCAGTAGGACAATACCTGGCATGTAGGACATTCTGGTTTTATCCCCAACATTGTTAAAAAAAAGTAGTTGTAATGCAAGTCACTTTTTATGCATGCTGCAAACTCATGTTCTATATTAGGCATCCTGTGTGGTCCCCTCAGTAGTACCAGGAGTAATTACTGAGCACAGAGTAGAGAATACTTTTTTAGTATCACCTAGAATAGCACAAAAATAGCTATAGTAATATTTGGGGTTGTGCTATGACTAAATCTTGTTTTGATTGAACTGAAAGTTTTATCTGGTGTTAGATGTCACAGTGCAGAACGCAGGAAAAAGACTGGAGAGGACAAAGATATGCTTCTTCAGAGACCTTTGGATTTCTGGATATGGGTTAGGTACACAACTTATTTATTTTCAGTCATTTTATTTAAGGCTCATGTCTATAATCCTAACCCTTTCTTAAGCAAAGCAGGTGTGACATTATACCATATAATGTTTATATAAGAGTTCTGTTTACTTTTCACCTCTGGTCCCTACCCTCCCATAGAGCAGGGTGGATTTTCCTAATCACATTCTGGATATTGGGTGGGACTAAATCTTCATTTTGTTTTTCTAGATTCAGGTCAAAATTATGTAATGGCACCATTCTGGTTCACATCTGAGAGATGAACCAGAAGGCTATTTGACCTCTATACCACATAAATTCTTTGGGTGCCTTCAGTATAGGGAAAAACAAAAGCTCACTCTACTATCTGTGGCTGTTATTCTTCTCATGAATTTTGACACTCAATCTTCCAATAAATTCTCCACTAAAATAATAACTAAGAATAAAATAACTATGTTCAAAATGTGCCTTGTTATCTCCTGAATAACTGCAGGTACAGTTTCTGCTCCCTTTCCCAAGTTTCAAACTTTTTCAGAACTAGGAAGTAAAACTGGAAAAAATTTCATCATAAACACAAAATGTAATGAATAAAATATTTGAAGTTTAGATTGAGATGCACATACATAGCACATAAAAATAGAAGCTCACATAGCTATAGCTAATGCTTACAGATTAGGTTTGCATTTTTACCAAAACACCTTAATATGCATTACTGAGCATCTTGGGGTTTCATATACAAATTTACATTGGTCTTTAATAATATGAGCCTTTATATAAACTTTCTTTGTTTGGAAATGTTGTTTTTGGGTTTCTTTTTTTGACTCAGATATTTTTTTACTCTTTATTAATAATTCCAATTAGATTTGAGTTCTTGGTTTTAAATCATTTTATGCAAATGTTGCCTACACATGTAGGTTTATTAATAAACAATATGTGTTTCATTTTCAGTTCCATTAATATTTTACACCTAAAATTGCAGTTATAGCAAGTTTACTGAAAATTCTCTCTTGCTAGAATTTAAATGAAAGAACAAAGAAAGACATTTAGCATGCTTCTTTCAGAAGGTTTAGGAAAGGATTATATTTTTAGACTAAATAGAAAAAAATGTGAAAAACAAGTTGTGTATAAAAAACAGTATTTTATGATCACTTGTGTATTTTACTTCTAAACAGCTATAATAGAGAGTTTTATTTATTAATAAAAGAAAAATACTTTTTCTTCCCTCCTAAAAGTAAAATATTAAGTCTTACATTAAAATGAATATGATACTATACACTTAAGGCAATCACTTAAAATATAAGAAATGTCAAGTATTTCTATATGGACATATATGTATATTTGTGTTTTGAGGCTCAACAATATATTTTCTTGTCTGTGTTAGGAATAATTTATACCAAAGCTTGGGAACCATAAAGAATATCAAGAATCAAACCCAGATCAACTGCATGCAAATTAAATGCTCTACCTGCTGTATTATCTCTTCAGGCCCAGTTATTAATGTATTGTAATTATTTTGTATTATTTATCAAATAATAATTGTATTCATTTAAGAATTATTGGAACTATTTTCTGCTAAGAAATATGATATATTAGCCATTTTAGCTTAAAAATAATAGTTACATAAAATCCCAAAGATATTCTTTATATTATGCTAATATTTAATGTTATCCAATCTAGGATTATATATATTTATTTATTGAAGAAATAATTTTCACATTGAAGAAAATGCTATAATTAAAGGTAATATACTTTAGAAATTTATAGATAAAAGTTTCATTCATAACTGCTGTTTGTTGATACGACTTAGACCTAATATTTTATCTAAAAATGTTTAATGCATTTTTACCATTTTAACACATCTTGTTTATTTTTCACACATTATACTGGTAAAAGAAATCTATAAAAATAAATAATTTTTGTAATTTATAAATAGATTTTAAATATATCCACTAATTATACATTCTATTTGATATTCAACTCCACAATATATCAATAAGCATAATTTATAGACATAATATTGTCATGGAATTAATAAAAATAAAATTAATAATCAAGGTTCACAAAGAAAAGACAATAGGAGGCATACATATTTGTATATATTTGGAATTGACATGCTTGAATATAAAATCGTACTATCTGCCATTAGTCATCTGGAACACTAAAAAAGCAGGTGGCAAAATTTAATTTCTTGATGTCTGTAATTCTGGAGACTAATAGTTCAATTAAACTATATGAAAACCAGGAACCTAAACCAGGAGGTCTGATACTAGAGATTAAGAGATTAGCATACCAGTTCAAGAAGAGTTTGTCCTTTCTTTCTTTTTCTTTTTCTTTTTATTTGTTTTTTGGGCCACACCCGGTGCTGCTCAGGGGTTACTCCTGACTATGCGCTCAAAAGTCGTTCCTGGCTTGGGGGACCATATGGGAAACCAGGGATCGAACCGTGGTGGTCCGTCCTAGACTAGCACAGGCAAGGCAGATACCTTACCTTCAGCGCCACCGCCGGGCCCCAGTTTGTCCTTTCTTTACACCTATGTTCTAAGTAGATGTCTATGAATTGATTGACACTTGTTCTTACATGATAGTTTACTTGATGCATAATCTCTCTTATACAATATTAATCATTTTTCCAACAAACTGGTTATTCCTTAGGTTAGCCAATGTGGTCATTGAAATTATAATCACTTTTCACTAATTTAAGATTTCAGAAGAAAGAAGATAAGTCACTAATTAGAATAGAAAATTATAATAGTTAACCTATTTATGACTGAACCCACATCAGGTGGTGCTCAGGAATCACTTGTGACTCTATGATCAGATATTACTACTAGTTTGGGGTACTATTAGCAAGGCCTAGGATTAAAATAACAAATGTCCTTTCTGCTTTTGCAAGAAAGAGAACAACAGGCTGAGTTAGTCTTAAATTCTAGATTGTTAATCATTTTCTCTGTTTTGTTAATATGACCATATTTAAGACAGTCAGTTACAAAATGTGGAGCTAGTTCTGTTTAGAGAAAGCTATTTTCCCCGGTAGATTTCTTAATCCAGTATTTACTAGCTATTATATAAATTTTATGTGAAAACAAGGTCTTTAATAGGCATTTTAGTAGCAACAAAATGAATAAGCTTCAGTATTTCTTTTATGGTAAAACTAGAAACTGAAAAGAATAGAAACTGACCAGGTTCAAAGATATTGGGAAATAGAGGAATTTCTTTGCTTTTTTAATAATATTTTTTTATTTAAACATCTTGGTTGCAAACAAGATTGTGGTTGGGTTTCAGCCATATAAGAGGACACCTCCCATCAGCAGTGCAACATTCCCAAAACCAATGTCCCAAATATCCCTCCTCCCCACCCCGTGTCCACCTGTACTCTATCTAGACAGACTTTCTAATTCCCTCATATATTCTCACTGTTAGGATAGTTTGCAATGTAGTTATTTATCGAACTAAACTCATCACTCTTTGTGGTGAGGTTCATGAAGTGAGCTATAACGTCCAGCCCTCCTCTCTTTTGTCTCTGAAAATTATTGCAAGAATGTCTTTCATTTTTCTTAAAACCCATAGATGAGTGAGACCATTCTGTGTCTTTCTCCCCCTCAGACTTATTCCACTCAGCATATAGATTCCATGTATATCCATGTATAGAAAAAGTTCATGCTTTCATCTCTACTGATGGCTGCATGGTATTCCATTGTGTATATGTACCACAGTTTCTTTAGCCATTTAATCTGTTGAAGGACATCTTGGTTGTTTCCAGAGTCTTGCTATGGTAAATAGTGCTGCAATAAATATAGGTGTAAGGAAGGGTTTTTTGTATTTTTTTTGTATCCCTAGGGTATATAACTAGGAGTGGTATAGCTGGATTGTATGGGAGCTCAATTTCCTATTTGGAGGAATCTCCATATCGCTTTTCATAAAGGTTGAACTAGACAGCATTCCCACCAGCAGTGGATAAGAGCTCCTTTCTTTCCATATCCCCGCCAAAAAACTGCTTGTTCTCATTTTTTGTGATGTATGCCAATTTATGTGGTGTGTAGCACTGATAATGGGGGTGTACTCTTATATGACTGAAAACAACCACAAATATGTTTGTAACCAAGGTATTTATTTATTTATTTATTTTGGTTTTGGGGTCACATCCGGCAATGCTCAGGGGTTACTCCTGGCTCCATGCTCAGAAATTGCTCCTGGCAGGCACGGGAGACCATATGGGGCACCGGGTTTCAAACCGATGACCTTTTGCATGAAAGGCAAACGCCTTACCTCCATGCTATCTCCTGGGCCCCTGTAACCAAGGTATTTAAATAAAAAAAATTATTAAAATTTTTGGGAGGGTGGGGGCAGGAGAGATCGCACAGCAGTAAGGTGTTTGCCTTGACTGCAGAAGGACTGTAGTTTGAATCCCAGCATCTCATATGGTCCCCTGAGCGTACCAGGAGTGATTTCTGAGCATACAGCCAGGAGTAAACCCTGAGCAATGCCCGTGTGACCCAAAAATGAAAAAAAAAATTTGGGAGGGTGATAGAAACATTCACTTTATAGCAGAGTATACTAAGCTCTCAGTGGTATAATTTATAAGGCATCACAGGAACTGTAGCCTCAAACTAGTACTTCAGTCCATCACTACCTAATCTGTCACACTTTTCTATTTTATATAAAATCTCAGAAATATGTACCATATTGTATATACACACAGAGGCACATTAATTTTACTGTTTATACTCAGCTTTTATCA
>PVKC010005879.1:0-32065 GCA_004027635.1 Crocidura indochinensis | reverse complement strand
TAGGCACTGTGATTTAAAACACTATAAAGGGTCTGTGAGATAGCACAACTAGTAGGTAGGGTGCTTGCCTTGCATGCTGCAAATCTAGGTTTGATCCCCAGCATCTTCTATGGTACCCTGAGCCCTCCAAGATTGATTCCTGAGTGCAAAGCCAAAAGTAACCTTGCGTACCAAGAGATGTGGCCCCCAAACAATCAAATACTAATTTTAATTGTGATATTTCTTGCATAAAATATCCCAGTACATCCACCTTCACCAGTGTGTTCAGTTCCATCCACCATTGTCACAGTACCACTACTCCCCTGGTGAAACTCCAGTATCCTGTCATGGTAAGCTTTACTAATAAAGATCAGTTACCAAGTTCTGTTGCATTTTGTTTTTATAATTTCATTCTTGTGTGTGTTCACACACCAACTGTGAGGGAGATCATTCTAAAACTGTCCCTTTCCTTCTTTCACTCATCTTTATACTGGACAGATACATTCATGTAGCAGAAAATTACATGATTTCATCTTTTCTTATAGCCAAGGAGTATTATATAATTCTGCACATACCATAGTTTATATTCAATTTATATTGAGATGTAGCTCTCTAAATACCAAATTCATCTTTTTCTTTCCTTATGGACAACACTACAATGGTTCTTAACAGTTTTCAGAAAGAAGGTTGTAAGATAACATTTTGGAAGTCTTTAGCCTTGTAAAACAATGTACTGTGGTAAATTTGCTTTTTTTTTTGTTTGTTTGTTTGGTGTTTGTTTGGTGTTTCTTAGGGGTCTACAAGTGGTGAATTTCATGGGTTACTCTTGGCTCTGTATTCAGAAATCATTCCTGGCAGGCTTGAGAACTATATGGATGACTGAGTTTTATACTCAGTTCAAGACAAATGTTCAATACACTACTATTGCTTCAGCCACACAGTGGTAAATTGGTGTTTACATGTAGACGCTCCTGTCTAAGCTAATTGTTTTTATTTATAAGGAATGTGAGAAAAATAATAACTGTAAGGACAATGGAATAGGGTTATATAATGACATGAATGATCAAAAAAGATTAAAAAAAATAAGAAAAAGCTGCTACAATAACAAATAATTGAAAGTAATTAAAAAATAAAACTCCTTATCAGACTGGAGCCGTACTTTTCACATAGAATGCTAAAAGAGAAGTAGCCTAAGAATTTAATAGTCAGAAATAAGAATTTGGTTTATGTAATTATTTCCCTCAGGAAGACAGCAATTTTGTTGGTGAGAATAAGGGCATAGATAAGGAAAACAATTAGTATTGTTTGTAACTCTAAGACCAGTTATCATCAATACAAGATGTGCTTCAAGGTCAGTTGGATAATTTGCCATGTCTACATTATTCTCAAGTAGATTAGATAAAAATTCTAATTTTGTATGGGAGAGGGTGTGCTCTAGTAAGCTCAGGGTTTACTCCTGGCTCTCCATGCAGTTTTTAAATCTGGCAGAGTTTGGGGAACCATATTGAGTGCTGGATATTGAAACTAAGTAGCTGGGTGTAAGGCAAACACCCTACCCATTGTATAATATCCCAGCCAGAGAATGAAACTAGAGTCTGTTCTTTCAGTGACTTTGAAGAGATGGAACCAAACTAATGTGACTGTGTTGAACATTAGTATTTTTAGTCAGTCGCTATTTTGCCCATGAACTCATTGCTGTATTACCAGATAGTATCCATTTGTTAAAAAATTCTCCATGTGTCTCAACTTTAGAACACCACCTTGTCCAAGAGAATTAATTTTATGGAGAGGTTTTTCTATAACTGATATTAGTGAGAATATAAACTGTAATGATATAATGGTTTAGATACGTAGGAACAACTCAGATTATTTTAATGACATCTTGTTCCTGAATTCTTTGCATAGTTATCCTACATATAAATACAGGTTATAGATGTTGGTCTCCAGTAAATACTTCATACACTAAACTGTATCTCATTCTCATCTGCTAGAAAATTTAATTGACATTAAACAGTGTTATAATTGCTGTGGTTCATGAGAAATGTCTTTAGAGATCTCTTTTATGAATATATCACAGCTGGTATCCCCCTTTAACTTTAAAAAATAACTCCCTGTTTGGAGACTTCCTGGCCTGATTAGAAGTAGAGCAAGGAATTTAGCGAATTTGAAAATAACTGTGACACAAATATGTCACATTTTGAAAGAAGATACATAATTAACTTTTACTTAGTTGTCATTTTACTAACCCTGAAAGTCAGAATCTCATTTATGCTTATTCATGTATTATTTACTTCTTACTACATTATCAGCATTACAGGATGATGGGACAAAAGTAATGAAAATTTCATTTTATCCCCAGTACCCCATGTTATTCCCTGAGCATCTCCAGGAATGATTCCTGAGCACAGAGCCAGGTTAAGCTCTGAACATAGTATAATCCAAAAACAACATAGCATGTATTAAAAACAAACAACAATGAAAAAGCATTCTTTATAGAAAATAAGAGATCAAATGATAAAAAGACAAACAGGAAATAAGTATGAAAGGAGATAAAAAAGTAATATAAATGAAAAAATTAGATAAAAATAAAAATTTAATTATCTGCTTTTTATTTTGATTGATGTTTACTACAGTGTGTTCTCCTGTAGAACACTGGGTGGAGCTAGGAGAATCTTAAACTTTCATGATAAAACTAACATTACTTTGTGTAGTATTAATTGCTTACTGGCTTTAGTATTTGTTATTTAATACTTGTCAGAAATTTAAACATGTACCCAAATTGTATTTTTTCCAAAGATGTAAACCTAGTACCAGACATATGAAACATTCACAATATCGTTGTTTGTGTTAAGTACTTTAAAAGTTAAAACAAAATTCTATTATTTAATATTAATACAAATAATTAAAATTATTGGCAAGATATGGAGAAAAGGAACCTCTGTGCTCTACTAGCTGCAGTGAAAATTTACATGTTTAATTGATATGGAAATAAGTACAGAAGTGATTTAAAATTAATACTGTTAGTGCCATCTGCTCTATTAATACTATGTCTAAGAATATAGTAAAATAATACAAAAGTATTATCTTGAAAATATAATTTTTATTCAATGCATATCATAATATTGGTACATTTAGAATTCCAATGTATTATTGTGTATTGATAGATATACAAAATTTAATTTAGCTTTAGAAAAGAAATAAGGGAATATTCATGTATATCTTCAATGATCTAAGGGAATTTTGCTAAACTGAATGTGCTAAACATGGAAAAAAGTAATATTGCATTATCTCACTAAATGCTTTTAAAAAGATGAATTCAAGGCAGAGAGAGAGTACTAGAGATAAAATACCCACTTTGCCTGTAAACAACCCAAGTTGATATATGGCATCATGCATCATCCAGTTAGTACAGAGTCAATATTAATCTTGAGAGCAGCTAAATTTTCCTCATCCCCCATACTAACAAAATATCAAACTCATGAAAGTATAAAATAGAATGGTTAATTCCAGGGGGTACAGAAAAGGAATAAGAATAGGAAAATGTGGGGCCGGGCGGTGGCGCTTGAGGTAAAGGTGCCTGCCTTACCGCGCTAGCCTTGGACGGACCACGGTTCGATCCCCCGTGCCCCATATGGTCCCCCAAGCCAGGAGCAACTTCTGAGCGCATCGCCAGGAGTAACCCCTGAGCGTCACTGAGTGTAGCCCAAAAACCAAAAAAAAAAAAAAAAAAAAAAAGAATAGGAAAATGTTAATCTAATGTTATGTAGTAAGCAGCTTTAATAAGTTTTGTATATATAATAAATCATATAGTGTCCATAATTAATAATACAGCAGTTTCTCGATGAACATATTTTGTCCATTTGCATACATTGTTATGCAAAGGAGAAAAATTTTAATTCTATTCAGGCTATTGTGTATGTAGAGATTGAATATGTTTTAGTTATCAAAGTATGGCATACTATAGTCACTTGCTTTGTTGGCATGTCTAAATTGGTCCAGATTGAGTGTGTTTGTATCAAAGAACAGCTACTTGAACAGTCTCCAGTTGCTCAGGGGCTGTTCCTGTTTCTGTTCAAAAGCTACCCCTGGCAGTGCTTAAGGGATCATACATGGAGTCAAGGATTAAAACCAAGTTTGATAAAAATACAAGGCAAGTGTCTTAAGCACTATACATACAATCTCTCTAGCCCCACCAAATTTACATTTAAGAGTGTCAAATAAATCTCAAAATATATGTATTGTCTCTTGTTTAAGTATTAAAAAATTAATTCAGGAAGAATTGATAATTTTCTCATTAATGTTAAACCCAACAGTGTCTGTTTGGATATAGTTTTAGAGTAATAGATTTATGAAATATAACAGTCATATCTTTAAAGCAATAATTTATTAGCATAAATTATTTTCATTATAGCTCAATAACTCAAAGAGAAAAATATAGTTATAATAGTTTAAGGTTTATTGTTGTGTGAACAAGGGTTAATTTAAAATAATATTGAGTTCATAGTAGTAGAGCTATGGACAGCTGGTATAAGTTAAGACATGCATAGTAAATTAATTCAGACCTAAAACAACATATGATACTGCTCATCTAACATATCATCATGTGTCCTGCTGCTTAGGCTGTTCTTTGAAATTCACTAAGGGTGTAATCATGTTGCCCTTGCTTTTGTTAATGTTCAAAAAATTCACATGAGCATTGCTCAAAGTTCAGCATACCAGAAACCTAAGGCTGATGTTTCTCTGTGTCCCCAGTTTTCAATAGCTTTACAGTAATAGATATTTAGCAACACATTATCTCTAACGAAGGGACATTTGCAAAGAAATAAGAAAACTGCAGGGAAGCCAGTCTCCTACAGTAGAAATCTTTGTGCTGTGCTACATTATATGCTGCTCTGGTAGAGTACCAGCTGCCTAGAATCACCTCAGGGCTGTAGACTGTGGGAAATGAGCTTTATTAGGCCACATGTACACCTGATTGGCTGTATGACAGTAATATCTTCTAGTCCAAAAATTCCTGCCCCAGTGTTCATCAGATGCAATTAGCAAAGGCATAAGGAAGTAACTTAAAACTGCCAAAATAGGTCAGATAATTCATTGTCTGCCCATTAATAACCACAGGAGATATATTTATAGTCTCAAAGATCTAATGAAATATATGCAAAATTTTACCCACTCCAGTAAGATTTGTCATAGTTCTTCCATTTGTAAATGTTATATAAAAGTTTTTAAAAAAGAAAAAAAATTCATAAGTTATAGATTTCAAAGAAAACTAATAGTTGGAGAATCAAGAATCAAATAAAAACTGATCTTTGAATGTTACAAAACATGTCTTTTATCATTCTTAAACTTTATATTTCTCTTGAATAATGAGAAAAATTCTATACACTGCTTTCCTTATACTTCCATAAATCGTTTTCTTAGCTAAACAAAGTTATATATGAAATACAATTAGTATTGATGTTTTAAAAGTTGAAAATAATGTACTTCTGTTATAATCATAAACAGTGCAGAGATGTTTCAATTGTCCAGAGAGCATGGTATGTAATGCACTGAGACCCAGAATGTGGCACTAGTAGTCACTAGCACTGCAAGACTAAACAACTCTGTATTCAGGGTCCTTAGCATCAAATCCCAGATTCTCCTCTTCGAACATCACTAGAAGTGACCAGAGGCTACCTGAGAATTTTCTATGAACACCCCTAAAACATAAAAAGGATAGAATGCAGTAAAACTTATCCCTTACAGCACAATGTTTTACTTTATCTTTCTGATAAATGTGCTGTCCTTGGAATTTGAATGACACCTAAATTTAATTTAATGTTTTTTTTCTTGAAATGTTGCCACTCTAACAAAAATCTTACTAGGTAAAATACATGTTTGGTTCTAAAAAATGCTTAAACGTCTTTTCATACTTTTGTAACACCAACAAATTAAGGTAAATTAAAATCTATAGTAGAAGAGATAAAATGGAAAAAGTATAGGTATGTGTTTCATGCTTTTTGCAAGAAAAATATAGCAATTTTTTTTTCTTTACTGATTATTTTAGTTCTTTATTAAAATTAAGTGCATATGTGTTATGGCTAATCATATATAAGTCACTGAGATGATGTGACTATTATTAATGGCTTAACTCACTCATTCCATTTTCTATATTAATAACCAAAATAAAATTTTATTTGAGTGTAAATAGGAAAATATTTTAATACTTTTTTCTTACTAAAGCTTTAAATAACATATTAATTTATTAAACTAGTAGTTTGGTGCAGATCACGAGAATAACAGCCAATGTTCCTTTATGTCTTAGAGAAACGCTGTCCTATTTAATTAGCTTTCCACTTCTCTTTTACATCTATTCTCAAGGTAGTGAAAGACAATATGAGACAGTTCGGATAAAATAGTTTTCTTGATCAAACAAAACAAAACAAGACCAGGCAAACAAACAAAATTGGAATAGCCATCAAAGCAACTTCTGTCTCTTTCTAGGTTTGAATCAGAAATCCTCTTCAAAAAGATTCAACATCAAATCATGCTATTTGCTAGTAGTAAAAAGGATCTTTTCTATTTAAATTTTCTTTGTGTTCACAAATATTAGATAAAGTTCACCTAACATTATATATTTTTGTACTCGAACATATGTAGAATAGGTCTCAGTTTATGATTATTTTCTAACCTGATTTGATTATTTGGTTAGTTGTTTTATTTTAAATCATTTTTCTTATTACATTTCAATTTAGCCTGAGGAATAATTATGTGATTACATTAATAGAAACACTAACAAGAAAAGACACACATATATGTATATATGTATGCATATATTTTCAATTGAATCTATCATTGCAACTCCTTATAGAATAAAAACCTATTCTATGAGAGTAATTTTATTTAATAATTTCTTGCTTCCTACCTGTTCTGTGCTGATTTAAAGTATGATATTTAACTTGTTTTTTTTTGGGGGGGGGCATCATACCCAGTGGTGCTCAGGGGCTACTCCTGGCTCTGCTTTCAGAAATTCCTCCTGCAGGCACCGGGTACCATATGGGATGTTGGGATTATAACCACCATCTGTCCTGGATTTGCTGCATGCAAGGCAAACGCCCTTCTGCTGTGCTATCTCTCCAGCCCCAAAAGTATGATATTTAATTTATATTTAAAGGATGATAATGTGAAATGTAATCCATTTAACCTATAAATGACATCAAATAATTTCATGTCAAAAGTTCGGGTGAGAGAGATAGTATAGCTTGCTTTGAATGTGGCTGAAATGTTTTATTTCTGTTTCTGCTTGGAGTCATACCTAGAGGAGTTCAGGAATTACTCCTGAAATTTTTCATAAATTACTTCCTGAAGGTTTAGGGAACCACCTGGGGTACTGGGCATTTGGCAAACCAAATGCCCTCTCCACGTGTTATTATTCTGACATTTTCCATATATTGTACTATCTTTCTTGGAGAAAACCTACAGAGATATATGTGGCCCAATAACAAACTAAAATGAAAAACTTCTAATACCATTTAGCTAGCTGTAGTTTTACACAGATCCAGACTTTTTTTTTAGATTTAATTTTCTAACCTCATAAAATACATAAACACATTATAATGTAATTTATGGAGTAAGCACCTACTAATTTTGTTTCAATAAACAGATAAAAAGTATGTCTTTGTCATTATAATTTTAAATAACTGTATAATAATCATTAAGTTATTAAACCTATCACTAATAATTTAAAAATCATCAGCATGTAAGAGATGAAGAAGCAATGACAAAATAACTTTAGAGTGCACATGCGTGCATATATATATATATATAAAAGATTATATAGTTTCATATATATTAATAGGGAGATAGCACTATGTTATAGGCATTCTATCTTTCAGTATACTACTTTACTCATAGCATTTCATAGATTGTTAAAAGTAATTATTAAATTCCAATATCATTAAAGTCATAAAATATACATTTGGAATGACTTGTTCAAAACTTCACCTCCATATTATTGGCTAGAAAAGTTATCTTTATTTGAATCCTTATTAAATTTGCAATATTTTTACTTGTTTAACCTACTGATTACAAATATTTTTAATTTTATTTAAATAAATAAGCAATAGTTAAAACACTCTGTGCTGGAAATATGGTATATAGAGGGCAGAGGGCAATGTGTATGCTTTGTACATGGTAAATCGCAATTAAATTCCCAGAAATGTTTATGATCCTCAAGGACAGCCTGAGAACAGAGCCAAGAGTAAGACCTAATCACATAAATATGGCCAATAAAAATAAAACTGCAAGGAAAAAACAATATTATATCTGTTATGAAATATTTCACCTTTAAGAAAAGATCATCACTTCTATTTGTTAGCCATAACATCTATTTCAATGTTTAAACAATTCTAACCATGAAGTCATTTGACAATATTTAATAAACATTATCTACAGACAATGTATGTTAAATTTAAGGGAAGAGAGATATTCCTCAAAAAACTGGAAATTGATCTCTCATTTTTTAAAATAATATTTTATTTAAACACCTTGGTTACAAACATGATTGTGGTTAGGTTTCAGTTATATAAGAGGTCATTTGATACAGCTATACCACTTCTAGGGATATACCCTAGGCACTCAAAAATGCAATACAAAAATCCATTCCTGACACCTGTAATCGCAAATGTATTACAATTTACAATAGCCAGACCCTGGGCCAGGCGGTGGCACTGGAGGTAAGGTGCCTGCTTGCCTGAACTAGCCTAGGACACACCGCGGTTTGATTTCCCGGTTTCCCATATGGTCCCCAAGCCAGATGCGACTTCTGAGCGCATAGCCAGGAGTAACCCCTGAACATCACCGGGTTTGCCCCCCCCCAAAAAAACAAAACAAAAAAATGATTTTAATATAGCCAGACCCTGAACAACCAAGATGCACTTCAACAGATGAATGGCTAAAGAAACTGGGGCACAGGCCATAGCGGTAGCACAGCAGGTCAATTGCCTTGTGCACAGCTGACCCAGGATGGACCTCGGTTCTATACCCGGCATCCTATGTGGTTTCCCAAGTGAGGAATAATCTCTACAATCATGTTTGTAATCACAGTGTTTAAATAAAGTTATTATTTTTTAAAATAAAAATAAAAAGATTTATTGGAAAAAAATTTGCCTGAAGAGCTAGAGAAATACAAAGCAGGATCTGAAGGAGACAGAGAAGTACAGCAGAAGAAATGGTATTTGCCTTCCAAGTGGCTGATGCAGGTATAATAATTGGCATTCCATATTGCCCCCCTCAATCCTCAAGGCATGTCATTCTTGAGTGCAGAACCAGGTGCAGCTGGTACTGACAAGTGTAGCTCCCCAAATCCAAAACTAATTTGTCTAAAGTTGCTATTATTTTAATAGGAAGTTAACATCTAAAGTAAAATTATAACAATAGAAAAAATAGCACAGCAAAAATATAATGGGATATTTATATTAGAATGATTGATTTACCACAAGTAGTATGTCAACATTGAAGCAATTGTTTGATGTATTATGGACCTTTGATATTCTTACAAAATGAAAGAATTGAATATAATTGAATTCTAAGGTAAGTATATCTAATATACAAATATTCCCTTTTTATATAAGTAGTATTCTGCATGATGCATAGGTTGTAAATAAAACATCAATTATGCTTGGCTGGAGCGATAGCATAGTATAAGGCATGTTCCTTGCACACGACTGACCCAGGACAGACCTGTGTCCAATCCCTGGCATCCCTTATGATCCCTGAGCCTGTCAGGAGCGATTTCTGAGGACATAGCCAGTAGAAACCCCTAAGCATCACAAGGTGTGGCCCCCAAACAAACAAAACTTATCAATTATGCTAATGTTAACTGTTACATTCTCTGGCCTGAGAAAAATGAGAACTAGCATGATATTTGCCTTGCCTGTGACTGACAGGTTTCAATAAACCTATAGTACTTATGATATCTTAAGACATGCAATGGCTGATTTTTAGTGTAGAGCCATGAGTAAATTCTGAACAACTCTGACTGTAGCTTGAACTCCTCTCCCCAATAAAAAGTCAGAAAAGATATAGGTAGCTAATTCGGTGACTTTTGTTTCTACAAATAAGTTCTTTGTTATACTTATATGTTTGATCTAAATTTTAATTTAAGTATTAGTAAAAGTACTTAATGTATCAAAAGATATTCAGAGTCTGTTCTTACTTAATATAATATTATCTTTATTCCAGGGTTAAAGTGACAGCACAGTGGTAGGGCATTTGCCTTCCCTTTGGCCTGGACTGATCAGGGTTTAGGTTTAATCTCTGACATCTCATATGAACATTCGAGCCTGTCAGGAGCAAATTCTGAGCAGAGCCAGGAGTTACACCTAAACATCATTGGATATGACCAAAAACTAACAAAAAAAGATAGAAAGAAAGAAAGAAAGAAAGAAAGAAAGAAAGAAAGAAAGAAAGAAAGAAAGAAAGAAAGAAAGAAAGAAAGAAAGAAAGAAAGAAAGAAAGAAAAAAAGAAAGAAAGAAAGAAAAACTGGAACCAGAGAGATAGCATGGAGATAGGGCGTTTGCCTTGCCTGTAGAAGGTCATTGGTTCGAATGCCAGCTTCCCAGATGTCCCTAGAGCCTGCCAGGAGCGATTTCTGAGAGTAGAGCCAGGAGTAATCCCTGAACGCTGCCCGATGTGACCCAAAAACCAAAAAACAATTATTTTTCCTCTACATAATTTTGATACATATAAAGTTATAATCTTCCAGTTTAATGTTATTATTTAATCCACAATGTAATTATTTAATTAAAATAAAATATTTATGTGCTAATTTTAATGGATAAACAATTGAAATTTCTAAAGATAAATACTAAAATTTTCAGTGATACTTTGGCTTAATTATTGGTTCTTTAAGTGATACTTTTTTATCTGTTCTCCTTTGGGTTTACTATTGTATATGATCTCAGGGATTACTCCTCCTGGTGTGCAGGGATGTAGGAGGATTAAACACAGGTTGTCCATATGCAACAAGTGCAAGGAATGTCTTACCCAACCCACAAAGTCAGCGATACTTTGTTTAGTTTGTGTTTGTATATTGAAGGTGGGAGTTTCATTGGCTACACCCAGTTGTACTCAGGAATGACTCTGATGGTACTCAGAGATCCATATACATTGCTAGAGATTATTAGGGTCAGAAATATTGCATGACAAGTGCCTTCCATCCAGGCCATCTTTGTGTTCCAAAGTCAATAGTATTTTATTCCATAATGATTTTGACACATTTTGAAAATTATTTTGATTAATTTCTCAAAGTTTTCATATTTAAAGCCTGTCTCCAAAATAGAACACAAACATCTTGAATAATTCCTGCTTCATAAAAATAAGTCTATATATTTTCGTTAAGTCTTGTACTATCTACATTTTACAATATTTTACTTAAATTTGATTCACAAATTTTAAACTAAATTTAAATTGTAGGTAAGGTTGCTGAAACCTTATCACAGGTCTCATCTCACAAAATCAGTGAATGATATATATTTAGTTAAAAATAAAAGACATTTGATTATTATTAGCCTAAATCACAAGTAAGATTCACTTTTATATTCTGAGACTAAAAATAGATTTTCTTTGAATTTTATTTGTATTATGAATCATGTCATTTTTGCTCAATTATTGATTTGTTCATTTATATTCTTCATGTTGCCATCTCAGTATACTCTATGACTTCATTTACTCTAAACATATGATCACCAAAGAATAATAAAAAAAGAACTTCCAGTGAGATATTACATTTTATATATTTTTAATCAGAAATAATTTTCATATGTTTCTTAGTCATTTTGCTGATTATCCTTATACATATTGATGAAAGTTAAATCATTTAATTTTTTCAGTCTCAGTAAGATTGAAAAATTAATTATTTATGTGCCAGAAAGATAGCACAGTGAAAAAACCATTTTTTCCCCAGGAGCTTAACCTGAGTTTGAAAAATAGGACCCCATATGGTCCACTATGCCCACCAGGAGTAATTTCTAAATGCAAAGTCAGAAGTGAGATTAGACCACCACAGTTCCTGACCCAAAATTAAAGAAAAACACTAAAAATTATTCCAAATCTAAACTATAGGTCGGTGAGGTTAAAATGAGTTGAAACATTATTTGACTGCCTACATTTGAATATCATACAATTTGTTATAGAAATTATGAAAGATAAATTTCACAATTATCAAAACTCTAATATAGGAATTAAAATAATTTTATGACTTTCATTTGAGTATCATGAATTGTTTATTCATTTTGTTATTCTAATGATTCTGTAAACCTTCCATAGAATTTTCAGTTATGCATTTATTTTATTTCTCACAAAATAGATGTACCTTACTTTAGAAGTTTTCACTTATTTATGCATTGACATGTATATGACATGATAAAGATGTCATATTTACAATATCAATATCAATATTTTAAGTATAAAGATTTTATTTTGGGCCACACCCAGATTTTTGTTAAATGTTTCCAATTTATTTTATATCACCAAATATATATATTTCAAATCAGAAGTACTAGCATTTATGATTTTAACTTTTACATTTCTTTTTTCTATTTTTTTCTATTTGGGTCACACCTGGTGATGCTCAGACTTTACTCCTGGTTATGTGCTCAGAAATCACTCCTGGTTTGAAGGACTATATGGGACACTAGGGGGATCAAACTGCAGTCCATCTTTGGTCCGCACTGCTTGAGCCACCACTCTGGCTCCTATCTTTGGCATTTCTAATGTTGTGTCCTATATAGATGTTTTTATATTTTCTACTATAGTTTAGATAACATTTTAAATACTAATGAACTTTATATATACCATTTTATTTTTCTGCTAACATTTATAGATATTTTTATTTCATCATGTCTCAATTTGTTTATAAAATTAAATTTAAAAATTTAAGTTTCAGGTAATATTATATATAAATTATGTTTATATATATATTATTAATATTTCACCAAATTGCTTTATCCAAATTAACTAATACATTTTGTCAATTTCATCAAGTGACATGATTGTTACTATTTTGTGATGCAAGTTTTCTTGGTGGTAGTTTCTTAACATTCCTTAAGTATCACATAGAATTGTTGTTATATTGTAATAATAATAATGTGATACTCAGCTGTAAGAAATTTCTAAAAATTGTTCAAGATGTGTAGTGATTATTAGAATCAGTATAGTTCTATTTTAGTGTTCTAGTTCTTTTTCATTATAACATCTTTTTCATTTTAAAATTTTTTATTTTCATCATAGTGACTTACATATAGTTGAAAATAATACGTTAGGTACATATTAAAATAATATCAGGGGGATTCCCATCACCTAATTATCCTCCCTACACCTCCGTTCCCATCCTACCTCCCATATCCTCCTCCCTCATCCCCGGGGCTGCTAGAATATGTGGTCCCCTCTGAGCCTAGCTTACTACTTAGTGGTCCTACGCCTGTTTTGGTCTTGGTACCTCCCTTGTTTCCTCCTCTAACTGTCAGGGAGTACTAGATTATTCAAGTTCTGTGGTTTTGTTTGAAGAAGAGAAAAATGATAAACTGGGGTAAAAATCAAATACACCGGAAATGGGCCGAGTCCTTTAGAGGCTCTCATCATCGGTTTGAGAGACAAAGGGGAAAAAGAAGGTGAAACACCCCAACAGTACAACAAGAAGTGTCAAATAAAATATTCAGTGAGCACTCCAACAGTAAAGATAAGCATCTCATAAAAGCCATGGTCTTGAGATAAAAAGCATGGTAGAGCACCTAAAGAAAGAAAAGAAAGAAGAAAATAAATAAATAAATAAATAAATAAATAAATAAATAAATAAATATAAATGGAGAAAACAACTTCAATAACCATACCAAAACGAAGAAATTGACAAAACCTAGATAGATAAAAAATTGTTTTCTGCCTTTTATTTTTCCCTCCTGCACAATCACAGTAAATATTGGGTCATTCGGAAAGTAATTCTCTTGGCATAGGATATACAGGATTTCTCCACCCTTGGAATATATTGATTAACTATAGACTCCGTTTAGGTTCATATACACTTTAATCAGTGCTTTCGTGGTGTTTGGAAGACTTCTGCTCCGTCCTGGGTGATAAAATCAGATCTCTGTAACTAGATATCTCGGTATCTGCACAGGTCAAGGGGTGGAACTCATGATGAAGACTTTCTTTGTGGTTTTAGAAGATCTGTTCCCTTAATGTCATTTTAATCTGTCTTCTGTGGTTAGTGGTCTTTGTCTTTGTGCTGATGCTAGGATGGAGTCTAGGATAGCGTCTTTCATTATGTTTTCAGAAGACCCATTCCATTGCAAATGTCTCAGACGGACCTTAGAACTGGAGATCATGGTTGTTGTGCAGGTTGTAGCTCAAACCCTAGACTAGGACTTTTTTATTGGTCACAGGATACATACAGTCCGGTCATGGTTCTATCAGCCAGTCATCTGTAAAACACGATCTTGACTTTTGGAGAAACCAAAGGGTAATAAGTCTTCTGATTTTATCTTATTGTCAGCAGGAGGGGTAGGATAACCTGCTCTTAGGTCAAGTTGTTCCCATTTTCCACTTTGTCTGGATATCATATTAGAGCTGGCACTTGTTGGTGCCCGAGCAGTATTAAGGATGTCCCAGATGGGAGTTGTTTCCTGTGGCTGTCGTAAAGAATTGTGTCGTTTCTATGTCTGGGATCCGGGGTTCAAGGCTGGACGGATGGTGTCTGATCACCTGGGGTCTAAGTTGGGTCCACGTGACATATTTTCAAGGTAGGAGATATCCCTGTATTGTTGGCAAGTATGAATTCTTATCCCTAGTAGATAAGAGCTCATTTTTATATGTAAGATTTCCCCTTTTTTTAGAGTGTCTTTGCAGGGGGAAATGATGCATTATATTGCCGGTGCATTTAGGGGTGGAAAAAGAAGAAAACAGAAATAGGTCACACACCCCAAAAAAAAGATACAAATAGAAATAAAAACATATATGCTTATATATATATACATATATATATATATATATATATATATATAAAAGGAACAAAGATTTAAAAAAAAATTGAAGTAACAAAGTAATTAAAGGAACAAAATGATGCTATAGACTATCTTACATTTGGGGAAAAGCAGATAAAAAGACAGTACAATAAGGACTTACACTTATGATGGAAGTGTAGGTTTCCCCATTGTCTTTTGAGATTTTCTTGTGGTGTGTGGGTTCCCAGGTGCCTTTTCATCACACACCCTGAACTTCTTGAAGTTGACAAAAGTTTTGTGGCAGGGAGGTCTTGGGAAGAGTTCTTGCTTTGGGGATATTTTTAGAGCTGAGTCTGGTTTCAAGTAACAATCCATGCTAGGTAGATTTGGTAAGGAGGGCCGTGCAGCTTGAGTTAGCAGGGGAGATGGTTGCCTTTTCTTGCCAGGGATGAGGTGTGGGTTTAACTGGGTGTCTCTTTGGTTGAGTGCTGGGTACTGGTTTGTCAGGTTAGGAGGTCAGTTTTGATGTCTAATAGATTAAGAACTGAGGGTGGAGAGTTTTAATAAGGTGGGAAATCTGGATGGGATTAAAGAGTGAAGGGATAATTGGATTTCCAAAGGGGGGTGTGGATAAGTATATGGAAGAAGAAAAAAGAAAATACATTATAAATATGAGAAAAAGGAAGAAAACTTTTTTTTTTTTGGTTTTGGGCCACACCTGGCTGTGCTCAGGGGTTACTCCTGGCTGTCTGCTCAGAAATAGCTCCTGAAAGAAAAAAATAGAAGGTAATGAGAAGAGAGGAGGAAATGGCAAGGGAATGCTAGTTTGCTTGAATGTGTTCTATGAGGTTCTATGAGTAGGTCATGTAGAATGAGTTTATAGGTCCCAGTTGTTACTTCTGTGTTCTAGCCGTCATGTTTTTCAAGTCCTAAAAGAAGGTATAACCTAGAGATAAAGTGTATGTTAAAGAGTTTTCTCGGGGCATTCTCGTACTGCAAGCTGGGTATGGTATCTCATGTGACTTTGCCCCGAGATGCCATCTTAGTTTGTCCACCTTTGTATCCAAGAATGCCTTTGGAAGAAAAGCTGAGAGGTTATTTTAAATATGGTAAAATTAAGGCATTAAAACATATTTTTATGAGATGTTTCCATTGGATTCAGTGATTTCCAGTGATATTCTTCACATGTAATCCTGTATAAGATCCCTAAGGGATTATTATGGGCCTTTGTAGTAGAAGGCTGATTACATACCTGTTCCCTCTATGCTGCTGTTTCTTCTATTGCTGATTTCTTTGTGGTATAATGTGTGGTCTAGAGTTTGTGGTTTTCTGCTTTCATGAGTTTTGGACACTGCTCCCCAGTATTTGTTGACTGTTGCAGTGTTTGGAGTTTCTACCCTGTTAAACCCTGTTATTTGATTGTTGAGTATTGAGTTGTATATAAGGTGTATGCTCTAAGTGCTTCAGAATATTGCTATCATTCTGTCTTTATCTTTCATCTTCTGACTTACTTAGTTTAACATAATATGTTCTAGGTTCATCCACGTTGCTGCAAACTCCATGATTGTATCATTTCTGACTGCCATGTAGTATTCCATTGTGTATAGATACATCTTAATGATCCACTCATTTGTTGTTGGACATAGAGGCTGGTTCCAAGACTTGGCTATTATATTGAGTGCTGCAATAAAAAGTGGGGTACACACATACTTTGTGATGGAATGTCCTTCCGACTTGGGGTAGATATCTAGGAGAGCAACTGCTGGGTCAAATGGCAGCTCAATTCTGAGTTCGTTGAGCACTCTCCAGACTGTTCTCCATAGAGATTGAACTAGGGACCATTCCCACCAGCAGTGGATGAGAGTGCCTTTCATAGCGCATCCCCGCCAACAGAGGCTGTTCCCATTATTTTTAATGTGAGCCATTCTCACTGGGGTAAGGTGGTACCTCATTATTTTTATGATTTGGATTTCTCTGATGATGAGTGAAGGTGAGCATGTTTTCATGTGTTTGTTGGCCATCTTTCGGTCTTCCTCTAAGAAGTGTCTATTCATTTAATCTTCCCATATTTTTATGACTTTATTTGGTTTGGGGGGACTCACCTTTCTGAGTGTTCTGGATATTCTGGATATCAGCCCTTTATATAATAATAAAAAATTTTATCTGATAAGAAAAGATTTTTCCCAGTCAGTTAACTGTCTTCTTTTGTTATGTAGGATTTCTTTTGTCATGCAGAAGCTTTTTAGTTTGATGTAGTCCCATTTGTTTATGTTTGACGCTAAAGTTCTTGCCATTTGTGCTCTGTCCTCAAAGACCTTTTGATATATAGGTCTTTGAGTGTTCTACCTATTTTATTCTCTATAAAATTTATAGATTAGGGTCTAATTTCAAGGTCTTTGATCTATTTTGAGTTGTTTTTTGTATAAGGAGTGAGGGATGGGTCAATTTTGAATTTCTTACATGTTGTTTTCCAGTTGTACTAACACCATTTGTTGAAAAGACTTTCTTTGTTCCATTTCAAGTTCTTGGCTCTTTTGTCAAATATTAGTTGACTGTATATCTGGAAGTCTATTTCTGGAAATTCTGTTCTAACCCACTGGTCTGAGGCTCTGTCCTTGTACCAGTACCATGCTGTTTTGATCACTATGTCTTTATAGTATAGCTTCAAGTTAGGTAGTGAGATGCCACTCAGCTTCTTGTTTTTTAGCATGTGTTTGGCTATCCTGGGTCTTTTTTGATTCCAGATGAATTTTATGATTGATTGTTCTAATTCTTTAAAGAATGGTGTCTGAATTTGGATCAGGATTGCATTAAATCTATATAGTAGTTTTGGTAGGATAGTCATTTTAACAATGTTGATTCTACCTACCCATGAGTATGGGATGCTCTCCATTTCCTAAGATCCTCTTCAATTTCTTTCTAGAGTGTTTTGAAGTTTCCCTGGTATAGGTCCTTCACTTCCCTTGTAAGGTTGATTCCTAGGTACCTTATATTTTTTATACTATTTTAAATGGAGTTGTATTCTTGATCTCTCTCCTCAACTTCATTATTTGTATAGAGAAATGCTACTGTCTTTTGTAGCCAGCCACTTTGCTGTATTGGTTAATTATTTCTAGGAGTTTTATTGTGTACTCTTTAGGGTTTTCAATGTATATCATCATATCGTCTGCAAAAAGAGAGTTTAAGAATGTTCATCACCAAATTTATAGGTTCTCCAGAAGGGCCCTGAGATCTCTTTGAGTATTTCTCCCTGAATCCCTTTTAACACCTCCCCAATACTATTTAATAATCTTCAAGTGCTTCACCTTTGTTTCTTAATTTTAAGTAGATTCTGAAGAAAAATTGGGCCATTTATAGTTAACAACTATAGTCAAATCTACTGTGAACAGAAAACTGGATAAAGAAATTATGATATAAAAACACAATGGACTAATATAGTATTACTCAAAAGTAAGAAAAGACAGAATCATGACACTCCATTGGGGAAAATGAAAAGTATGAGTTTGCGTGTTATCTCTCTCTAGTTTTCTCTCTTGTCTACAGAACTAAATTTCTCATAGCAGTGACATGAGTGGGGTGCTGTTAGAGAGATCAATATTGTGGGGGGCAACTACTCTAAGATAATAGTAAAGAGACTGGACTACCCTCTAGAGAGAAGATATTTTTTCAGACCCTTCAAAGTCATTTTGGGGGCTTGGTACCTATTCCACGTCGAAATTTATTTCTTAAAGAATGTATGCATATGTGTGCACTTTGCTTGAATGATTTTCCTTTGTTGAAATGACAAATATTTCATTAGGTTTATATGTAAGTTAACTCATTATTGTGTATATTTGTTTTAATTGTTAAAATCAATAATCACGATTTCTCCCTGTTTGGTTATTTTGTTTGCAACTTCCAAAATCAAGTTAAGCAAAATTATTTACTTGCTCTAAAAGATTTGCTTATGACAATCCTTAGAAATGCTTAGAAAATGCAGGATAAATTCATTTTAAAAGTAATTTTAATGACACACTGTACATTTTCCAAGTTTAGTTAATAGAAACACATTATTATACTGAAGAATTTCTTCATATGCCTGATGAAAAGATTTTTACTACTTAAAGTTATTTAAATAATAAAAATAAAGTAGACTTGAATTTTAAAATAATATGTTGTATAAGAAGCTATCATAATATGCCACTGTAACACTACTGTTAATTATTTTCTCATCATATGCTTTGGCAATTTAATTCTCTCTATGAACTTTTCAAACACAGTTATGATAAGAACCACTTTGAAACAATTGAAATAATTACTTTTCTTATTATTTAGGATCAACTAAGTGGTAAAGTTATAACTTATCTGGAATTTTTAGTTTCATCAAAATTAAACTACTGATATAAATTATCTTTATAATAAAAGAAAAATTGAGATGCTAAATTTGAATATGAGTTTTTAAGGTTTAAATAAATTACAAAACTTAATTATTTTAACTATATTCATATTAACATTTTATTTCAAAATGTCTCATCTCAGTGTATAGTGAATTATAATAAAAAAAACCCTAAAGTTTAGTTGAAATTCAAAGGTTACTTACTCTATTTTAGATATAATTTAAGATAGGACATTTTGTTAAAATAATAATGATTACATAGTAGGTACAAATAATCATTATATAGGTATATCACAGTGTTTTATATTTCAGTTGATATTATAACCTAGAAATTTTTATTTTGGGTTTTTTGGGGGGGCTATATTGGTGACAATCAGGTGTTATTCCTGGCTATGGACTCAGAAATCGCTCCTGTCTTGGGGGACCATATAGGACACCAAAGGATTGATCCATTGTTCATTCTAGGTCAGCCACGTGGAAGGCAAACATCCTACTGCTGTGCCACTGCTCTGGCCCAGAAATTTCATTTTTTTTAGAAAATAAAAGTCCCAAGAAAATCTAGCAAAATAATTTTAATATAATAAAGGGTAAAAATAGGACCCAACTTTTCAACTACATTATACCATAGCAATTAGTAACTTATATAGGAAAACATATTAAGTTTCTTTTTTGGGGACATGTACTCTAAAACTTTCAAATAATCTCTTTTGCCTGGTCGTGGCTGTTATTTAAGGATATATTCATATTTATGAATACCTGAGCTAAACTGTGTTTTTCTTTTTATCTAAAGTAGTAGATTTGTCTACTTAAATATCTGGAAATGTTATATTTGTCTTTTTTTCTTATGTTAACTAAAGCTTTATGATTTATAATATAGTTATTATTAAGGATTATGAACTCAGGGTTGTATACATTCAAGAAAATTGTCTTAATCACATCATTAGCAGCCCCAATGACAGAAGTTGGTATAGTTTTTAAAATAGTTATTTCCCATTGTTGTTACTTAAACAAAATTTAACTAAAACATAAAGCAACTGGGGCCAAAAGAACAGTTAAACAGATAGAATATTTGCTTTGGATAACGTTGACCTAAAAAGTCAATTTATATTGATCACCAGCACTGTATATGGTCCTCTGAGCCTGCTAGGAGTGATCCCAAGTGCAGAGACAAGAGTAAGCTCTGAGCACCACTTGTTGTGGCCAAAGATAAAAATATTTCTAAAATGAAAAAAAAAATAGACAATGATAAATGTTACTTAAGTATATATAGACAAGATATTCTATTAGCTTATGATTTTGTAAGTTAATGATAGTTTTATTGTAGTTACTATTTACAAAGTTGTTTAAACTAAAAACCATGTTCCAAACAAGATCCTATGAAACTATAATAATTCTCAACATAAACCTTCTCTCATTCTCTTGCTTAAATACATCTAAAATTTTACATCTAAATTTTAAAAGATTTTAGTGAATATTGAACAAATAAGTCTTTAAAACTCCTTTTTTTGGGGGGGGGAGGGGAAAAACTGGTGATGCTTAGGCTATGCACTCAGAAATCACTCCTGTCGTGGGGGAACATATGGAACATCAGGGTATCAAACCATGGTCTGTCCTAGGTTAGTACGTGCAAGGCAAACACCCTACCACTTGTGCCACTACTTCAGCCCTATTCTTTAAAACTCTTATAACATTAGCTAAAGTAGAAGGTAAAGAACATACTTTCTTGAGACCCAGGAGATAGCATGGACGTAAGGCATTTACCTTTCATGCAAAAGGTCATTGGTTCGAATCCCGGTGCCCCATATGGTCCCCCGTGCCTGCTAGGAGCAATTTCTGAGCATGGAGCCATGAGTAACCCCTGAGCACTGCCGGGTGTGACCCAAAAACCAAAAAAAAAAAAAAAAAAAAAAGAACATATATTCAGTTCAAAACTCTAGTATCTTGGTTACAGTAATTTTTTTTTTGGTTTTTAGTCATTTGCATTTCTTCATTGAGCAATTTTCTTTTCAATTCTTCTCCCATCACATGATAGTTTTAGATTTTGTTTTTATTTAAATTCCATTAGTATTTGTTTATCTTGAATATTAGTCCCTTATCATATGAGGAATCTTATTCACTATTTTCTTTGAGATGTAGAATTTTCTCAATTTAAAATAATACCATTTGTTCATATCACCTTTTACTTGTTTGAACAGTGGTGTTTCCTCTTTTAAGATGCCTTGAGTCTCAATGGCATGGAATGTGTTGCCTATATTTTCTTTTACATACCTTATTATGTTTAGGTATGATAAAATATCTTTAAGCCATTTTGATTTGACCTTTGTGAAAGGCATTAGACAGAGGTCAGAGTTCACTTACTTGCATGTGGTTGACATGCCCCAAACACACTTGTTGAAAGGCTTTCTTACTCCATTTTGTGTGTTTTCTTTTCCCCTTTATCAAAAATTAATTAATTTCATGTCTAGTGCTCATTTTCTGAATACTTAATTTATTACATTGATTTTTGTGTCTGTTTTTAATCCAATGTTATGCTGTATAAAATATGCTGATAATTTTTTTGTAATACAATTTGAATAACGTGTCCCTCCTGTCTTTTTCCTAAGGGTTGCTTTAGAAATTTGTGGGCATTTGTTCTTCCAAATTAATTTCAGTAGTGTTTGATCCAATTATTTGAAAAATATCAAGGGTGTCACTAGAGGGATTGCAATAAACCTGTACAATTTGGGGGGAGTATTGCTATTTTAATAATGTTAATCCTTCCAATCTATTTTTTGTGTCCTCTTTTATTTCTAGAATCAGTCAGTGATTTGTTGTTTTCTTTGAATAAGTCTTTTACCTCTTTTGTTAAGTTGACACCAAGTTGTTTGATTTTCTGTGATATTATTGTGGATGCATTTTTAAATGTCTATATCTTCACTGTCATTTGTAAATAAGAAGGCCATTGATGTTTTGTTGTTGTTAAACTTGTAGCCTGCCATTTTGCCACACAAATCTATTGTTTCTAGAAGCTTTTTATTAGTCTTTAGGGTTTTCTAAATATAGTATCATGCCACCTGAGAACACCTTAACTTCTAACTTTCCTATCTGGATACTCTTGATATCTTTTTCTTGCCTAATTTTTATGGCAAGTACTTCTAGTACTATGTTGAATAGGAGTGACAAGAGGAGGCAACATATCTTGTGCCAGATTTTAGAAGAAAAGCTTTGATTTTTCTCCAAAGTTAAAGCCTTGACTATATTTAGAAAAGTTCCTTTAATTCCCATAATGTTGAGAGTTTTTATTATGAATGGTGATGAATCTTATAAAATATTAACCTTGTTAATATTTAACTAATATCTATTGGAAGAACTAAAGAATGAATAATGCTGGGGCCCGGGAAATAGCATGGAGGTAGGGCGTTTACCTTTCATGCAAAAGGTCATAGGTTTGAATCCCGGTGCCCCATATGGTCCCCCGTGCCTGCCAGGACCCAAAAACCAAAAAAAAAAAAAAAGAAAAAAAAAGAAAAAAAAAGAATGAATAATGCTTAGTTCAGTTGTAAATAATGAGGCTAGTTACATATCTGCCTGGACTTGGAGAGTTTTAAAATAGTATTAGGGAAGTTTTCTATAATAGCAGTAGGTATGTGCTACAGAAAGATTAGGATTATTTATTTCAGCAGAAGTCAAATTGCATTAAAAGACAAATATACTATGCATCTAGTATAATATATGTATGCTATATATTTACATGAATATGCTAATAAAGGGGCCCAAGAAATAACACTGCAGTCCGGTGTTTGCCTTGCATGCAACTGACCCAGGACTGACAGTGATTTGATTTCCGGCATCCCATATGGTTCCCTGAGCCAGTCAGGAGCGATTTCTGAGTGCAGAGCCAGGAGTAACCCCTGAGCATCACTCAGAGCTCAAAAAATTGCTCATATGGAATTTTAAACATAAAGTTCAGTCATGTTTCCAAAGGCTCTCAGTTCATACACCTCACAATCATATTTTGGACTTGTAGAACTACATAATGACTAGTGTTCACTTCAGCCAAACAAATGGAGGGAATATAAAACTAACTGTTTAGGTAGGGAAAGAATAAAACTTTATACATTGTTATCTCTTTTAATTTTATCAGGGTCTCAGTAAGGACTTCTAACATTATATTAGAGATCAGATTTTAATGTTTTTAAAATTACTTTAATAATACCCTAAAGTTACTGTTAGATTATTATAAAATATGGTATAGAGCCATATAATTGAACATTCTATTCTGTTTTCACACGAATGGGGTATAAAATATATTTTTTAACATATTCAATGAGTGAGTATAAAAATAGAGAATGTCAGATATTAATTTATGTGAAGATTTTTCACTAACATCTTAATATCATAAAATAATCTTGTGTCTTAAAAATATGATCAAATAAAATAGAAATTTAAATCAATTCAATCAAGTCAACTTTAACTACTTAAGAAGTCTTCCATATGACTAAAAGTTTCTTGAGAAAGTCTTCAAAAGAAGCACTACACACTTGTGAATGACCTTTTGCAACAGTGCTGAAAGGAGCATTCAATGGGATCTGTATAACATCCCAGAATTAGTTTCAGAAATAAACAGGAATGGAGCAGGATGCAGAATTCCTCAGGACATATTTACTGCCAACAGTTAGAAGCTTAAAACCATAATTAACTATGAGAAAGTAATATATTTATGTGCATTCCACATTCATTTCAAGAACTTCAGTTAATTTATTTACCTTTTTTTTAAAAGAATAATCAGTGCTCCTCTCAGGTATAGTTAAGTACAATGTGGACTCTAATAGTCAGAATTTGGACTTGTGATGTAGTTACTGTATTTCCTGGCATATAAGAGGAATTTTTAACCCATGAAAAACTTCTTAAATGTCGGGGGTTGTCTTATACGCCAGTATACAGCATGCTGAAACTTCCTTTAGCTTCAGGGATGAGTGATCTGCCCTCCTCCTACCACTGCATCTCATCCAGCTGCCAAGGGTCATCACTCAGTTTTCTGCTTGTCCTGATTAATCTTTCAGGGCACACAAACAGTGAGTGCTTGAGTTACCAAGCACTGCATCCCATCCAGCCTCTGGGTGTCATCGCTGGTATGCAGTTTCCGGTGCTCAAACCATATATTTTAACAGGAAAAATAGGGGTCGTCTTATATGTCCAGTCGTCTTATAAGCCAGAAAATACAGTGCTTTATCCTCAGAATTTCTAACTATTTTCACAATAATGACTGTCATTAAAATGACATGTGAAAACCATCACAACTGAAGTGGTATCCTAATGATCATTGATATTTAGTTAATATAATTATTTTTCATTATATCTTAATTCTCAGTAGGCAACTGCCAACCTTTACTAATTTTTTTCCTTTACTACTGGTTTTAAAAGCATAAGTGTACTTGGGCACTCACTAATCTTCTACCTGACTATTTATTAAAATCCCATAAATATAAAATGAAGACTTGTAATTTAATTTAATAGTTCATTTACATTTTCAAATGGGAAACCTAAAAATCTGAAGTATGTTATCCAGAAACACTTAAAAGTGTGTCTAGAATATGAGTCCAAGTTTTACATTAATAAACAAATGGGGGGCCAGGCGGTGGCGCCGGAGGTAAGGTGCCTGCCTTGCCTACGCTAGCCTAGGACGGACCATGGTTCGATCCCCCGGTTCCCCATATGGTCCCCCGTGCCTGCCAGGAGCGACTTCTGAGCGAATAGCCAGGAGTAACCCCTGAGCGTCACCAGGTGTGGTCCCTCCCCCCAAAATAAAAATAAACAAATGGATACTTGTCCCATAAAACTCTAGGTACTTGAGATGCATTTATTGACCTGGTTTCTATTTTCATTGTCACCTAATAACCATAAATTTGATATTTTTACTGATCTAAATAGGTATCCAAATCATTTAAATGCATCCATATTTAAAATATGCTTTTTAAAAAATTTTTGAGTATGGTGTGCATGTGTGAGTGCTGTCAACACTGGGTTGACAAATCTTTGAGCATAAGACCACATATTCAAATATTATTTTTTAAAAATATAGTAAATCTTTTTTTAAAATCTTGAGAGACTCATAAATATAATTTACAATAGTATGGGCAAATTACTTTCTACCAAAAATCTATAATTTGTTTCTTTCTATTTCTATTTTCAGAAACTCTGAGCCATATGGAATGCAAGGAATGAACTTAGATAATTGCATATAAGGCAAACAAAACCCAGTGTAGATGCACTCCAGTCTTGAGATAAAGAAAAAAAATTGAAGTACCCATTAGCGCTCTCTATGTCTTCTCTGGAAAAGTTTATATTCTTATACTTGTGTTATTTGCTATGAGGTGATATATCATTTTTATAGATGGAAAGTGATGTGCCCTAATAATTTTATTTTCATTTTTTATAATAGAAGAATAAGAGCATTTTGGGCGATCACTTTCATGGTCCTCAGGATTTACTCTTGGCTCTGTGCTCAGTAATTACTCCTAAATGTACTCTGTGGGTCATATGGGATGGCAGGAATTGAATCCAGATCATCCACAGGTAAGGCAAACACTATACTATATACTTTCTTATCACTCTGGTCTTCTGAGAATGAGGACTTTGTAATGTAGCAAATTGTGCTTTATATATATTCTCTGGAAAAGTTTTTATTCATTTTTATGTTATTATTTTACACCAAGAATCTAGTGAAGCTATCGCACAGCTATAGGGTGTTTGCATACAAGAAACTATATTATTTCTCTGGCTTCCATATATCTTATTTTTTTTCTTTCTTTTTTTATATATTTTTTGTCCACAGCCATCAATGTTTAGCTATTATGGCAAGAATAATCCTGGTGGTTATAAGGGACCATATGTGATGCCATGATCAAATTCAAGTCAGCCACATGCAAAGAAAGCACCCTATATTCTGTACATATTTCATAGGTGCAGTTTGCTTAAATAGAATGTATAAAGACCTAGTCATTTTTGTTTGTGTGTCTGGCTTTTTTGGGGGGCCACCCCTGGCAGTGCTCAGGGGTTACTTCTTGCTATGTGTTCAGAAATTGCTCCTGGATGGCTCGGAACCATACGGGATGCTGGGGATTGAACCCAGGTTCAACCCGGATAGTCTGTGTGCAAGGCAAACACCCTGAAGCTGTGCTGTGGCTCCATCCCTAAGACCTAGTCGTTTATTAATAAATATAAAATTTTATATGTATTTTAACCTCAGATGTCCGCAAAGATGAAATGATGCTATTGTACATGTTATATGACAATAATATTTGAGTTTTGTATCTTTATATATAGTAGAATTTTCTTATATTTATAGTTACTATTTTAAGGACATTATTAACATATGCATATATATAAATATGAACTTTAAAATTATCTGAAAAGTATAGATGTTGATTAGGTACATAATTTGTGGAATAACTACGAAGAGAATATATAACATTTCACAAAATAATAAGAGTTAAAGTATTTGTGTTTAAAACTGTATGAGTATCTCTATATAAATTAAATTTTAATATTAGATTTCCTTAGAGACTCATTTCTAGAGAAATCGATGAAGAAAAAAAGTAATAGAGAACCATGCAACTCATTCATATACATATACATGATAAATACTCACATATAAAAATGCACTATACTTATGTATATGCTTATGCATGTTCAACTAAGTACATGAATTAGTGATGAAAAAGAAATCATGTAAGTTTAGCACTTACATTTGCAATCAAGAAAGATTCAAAGTGATCTGAATTGTAACTGAATGTCATTTACCCTTAAGCTCTACACACTAAATTTGACTTTCAAAACATTCTGGGAGCCAAAATTAAGAGAGCAACCTAACAGAAAATGTCTTACATTTAGATATTTATCATGATAATGTTTTATTACTGATATGGTAAAAAATGAACCTAACAGTAATCATGGCACACAGACATTTCCCCCTCTACTTTTAACATCACCCACTCCTAGCATCATATTTTATTTTGTGATAAAAAATTAAATGTCCTGTTTTTTTTCCAACTGAAAGATGTTTTGTGCCTGATTTGTGCACATTTTGCATTAAGTCTACCTACCTCACCAGTTATTCTGAAAACCTCTAGATCACAGCTGTCAGATAAATTCAGTTACAAGTTAAAACAATTGTTTCTATTTTTAAAATATCACTAGCTTTAAACTCATTCAGCTACAACCAGCAAATAAATATGACTTTGTAAGGAGATAAGCAGGTATATTCTGAAACAATAACAATGACTGTTCCAATGATGAATAAAATAGGGATATCTTTTATGGATGTGGTTGATGGGTATCTATTATTTATTAAAACATATCAAAATGTTGAAATAAATTAAAATATATAACTAAGAAAAATTGCATGCTGTTTTTAACACTTAGTTTCAGTTCATTTTCACAGTTAACCATTTTTTTTAAGGTGGTGGTTTTTGGGTAACAACCAGTGGTACTTAGGGGTAACTCCTATCTCAGGACTTCAAGGATTATTCCTGCCGGTGCTCAAGGGATCAAATGTAATGCCAAGGATCAAACTCAGTTCTACCTATTGTAGGCAAATGCTCTACCCAACCTGCTGTACTATGACTCTTTTACTTTTTAATTTGCACTAATTTGAAGAAATTTGCGATCATGCTAGATTTTTGCATGATCAAATTTTCTTATCATTATATTTATTTATTCACTTGTTTGATTCACATTCAGCTTCTGCAATTAATATGCATTAATAAAATTCTAGGATTAAGAAGAATGCAAGATACTGGTCTGGTTTTAAATACCTGCCATTTCAGCTGTACCAAATGTTTTAAATATGGTTATTTTTTAATCACTTGCAAAGAGAAAAAAAAGATTGTCTTTAAGAGAATAGATGTTCAGGATAAAACTTAGACCAATTAAACAATATTACCTGAAAATGGAAATGGAAAATACTGTGATCTGAAATATTTCAAAAGGTTTCTACTGAGAAACAAGATTTAAGAAACAATAAATTTTTTTTTTCTAATTACTTTGCAGGATTTCTTTTGCTAAGAGTAATGACAGTAGATATACTTGCCTTTTGCCTTGCCTTGGGAAAGGCTGTAAGTATTTTGTCAATTTTTTTGTTTGTTTTGTTTTTGGGCCACACCCGGTAATGCTCAGGGGTTACTCCAGGCTTTTGCGCTGAGAAGTTGCTCCTGGGTTGGGGGACCATTTGGGATGTCGGGGGATCGAACTGCGGTCTGTCTTAGGCTAGCGCTGGCAAGGCAGATACCTTACCTCTAGTGCCACCACGTCGGCCCCTATTTTGTCAATTTTTTATTTGAATCAATTAATCTACAGTTATCTTATTAAATTAGAATTGGGCAATAAAAGATTATTTAATATTTTAATATTGAATATTAAATTAAAATTAGATGAGTAAGATGTTTCTTTTTCTTTTTTTAATTTTTATTGTGACCAAAGTGTTTCTTAAGTCATGGTATTGCAATAGCTCTTTATAGATTAGTAAATACTGATTTCTATTTGAAAGTCCTATTTTAGGCTAGAGAAAAATGGAAGAAACTAACATTATCTTATCATTTTATACATTACTTAGGAAAACCTCTTTTAAATAATTTACTTACTTTTTTTAGTGTTTTGCTTGGCACCATACTGACTAACAATGGATTTACTCATGGTTTGTGTTCAGAGGCTGCTCCTAGTGATGGTTGGAGACCATGTGGTACTGGGGATCACATTGGTGTCAGAAAAATATAAAAAAATGGTAATCTGTTTATTTTCTCTTTCTCTAGTTCTCTATCTTCTGGGAGAAAACTTATTCATAAGCTGAACTGAAGTTATTATTTAAATTCAGGGAAAGTAAATTTTTCAAAACTGAGAATCCTTGTGTATATTAGAAGCATAGTTAAATATTAACTTTTTGAGTTTATCATGCTGCATGCATTTTCAAAGTAGACTATAATCAATATATAGTCATTTAAAGAACTGTGATACTACCAATGTAGCAGTGAAACTAAAAGCATCACAAATATAATAAAAATAGATAAGCCATTTCCTCCACAGGATTCATAATATTATAGGTTTTGGGGGGAACACAAAACTAATATTTTTGATAAGTTTTGTCAAGTAAGATTTTTACATTTGCGCATACTGAGTTTGTTCCAATAAAAGTTGAAAAGGTTAATGTAAAAACATTTATAGTTTTGGTGACTATGTGAAAAAGTATTAGGTGAGGAAGCAGGATAATGCATCTACAAAAATCTATGCTCGACTATATCCACTTTTTTATCATAAATCAAAATATAAATATTTCTAATCTCCTTACAAATGCTGGTTTCTTTTTATATGGAATTATGTAACTTCTACAATCCTTTAATATTTCTTTAATATTTGCTAAAATTCATCAACTTAATTTTATGCTTATTAACCATTTATAGTTATGTGAGTGTTGTAAGGATAGGAGGTACTTAACATGGAATGATACTACAAATAATCTCAGTAGACCTGAAAAATTGCAAAACTATTAATAAGAATATAACAGAAACTTGGTCTGAATATTTCTTTTGGATACTGTCATTTATTTGTGTGAATTCTACTTCTAACCATTAGCACAATGTCCTATCTAATGTCCTTGTTTACTCCAAATCCAATATTCTGGAAAGAGAAATGGGATGATATATTTAGTTTAAGCTGAACACTGACTGAGTGATGACATTTAAGCACATTGTGAGTTAGAACTAGAGCAGTAGAAACAGCAATTTTGGCGGAGGAGAAAGAAGATGGGCAATTACATTTCTAGGAGACTATTTTTCATGTCCATAACTGGACATAAATATAAGCAATTCAGATCAGGAAGAAATATGAGCAGAATTCAGCTTGGCTGACTTATTTTCAAATGGGGGGAAAAAATAAGGATCCTAAAAAGGACTGGGAGTCAGTCCATTTTGCCTCATTTGTTTCTGAGAAGAGTAAGTTTCTGCCTCATTGGTTGCCAGTCCTCATTGAGTCATGCTCACATGCTTGTTAAATATCATTTTATTGCCTTCAACTTCATCCTTCTTAGTCAGTACCTCATCTTTAATCGACTGCAAATAAAAAACACTCTTTTAGCCCATAGCTTCTTGGACCTTATTTTCCTAACTGTGTTATTTACTAACTTCTCTGAAGTCATGCAGACTTCTTTCATTCTAAATCTCTGTTCTATTTCATACTTGTCACTATTAGAACCAGTATTATATTTGAAACAAAGAAGACATTTGTCACCATGTGATATATTCATGAATGCATAGTATGGTATATTATAGAGGAAAAAGTTTTCATCAGAAAAATTGCTCATCAACTCTGAAAATTATACACTACTAAGTTTCATAAGGAGAAATTCTAATGAGCTCCCCATGCCAAAGTTTGAAGACCACTTTTGACTGGTGTTTTGCATTCAACAATACAAGAAATGCAGTATGACATAGAGAATTACTCCTCTGTGTTCATTTCAGGTCATTAGTTTCCAGGGGATACTTCATTACCACACTACTCATCCCATAAACATAAGTTTCTGTATCTCCTTTCATTTATTTTTTGAATCTGTCTTATTCCTTATATTAGACACAGTGTAGATTTTAACTTCCTTCATTCTTCTATCCTTCCTCCCTTCTTTTTTCTTTCCTCCTTCCTTCCTTCCTACCTTCCTTCCTTCTTTCTTCCTTCTTTCTTTCCTTCTTTTTCTTTCTTTTTTCTATCTTTCTTCCTTCCTTCCTTTCTTTCTTCCTTCCTTCCTTCCTTTCTTTCTTTCTTTCTTTCTTTCTTTCTTTCTTTCTTTCTTTCTTTCTTTCTTTCTTTCTTTCTTTCTTTCTTTCTTTCTTTCTCTTTCTTTCTTTCCTTCTTTTCTCTACATCCTCTCTTTTTCTCACTCTTTTTCTTTCATTTTTAAAGAATTGTTTCTCACTTCTCTTCTAAAACATTTTTAAAGAGGCTTGAGTGATAGCTCAGTGGTAGGTCATTGTCTTGCATACAGCCAACCCAGCATGAAATCAGGTTTTATCCCTGGTATCCCATATCATCACCTGAACCTGACAGGAGCGATTCTTGAGTTGTGAACCAGGAGTAGCTCCCCAAAATGAAAAAAAAAATACAAAATTAATTTATGTAATTCAACTGTTACAGTGTCATAAAATTATTACCCTTCCTTCTAACTTGTCAGTTATTAAACCTCTAGCTTTTGTATCACACATTTCAATTCTTTTATTATCCCTTTATTTTTGCTTTTTAGTTCTGTCAATACTTCAGTGATTTTTATACCCATATGCATTCCCACAAAAGCATTATATCTTTAATTTCTGAACTATTTACATTTTATTATGTTTTGCTCCATTTTATCTTCTCTCATCGATATGAAAGTTTCACATATATTTCAGTACTTTTGTTATAGATATTTTTCTATTTAACATAGAAAAGTATATGGTAATATATGAATAAAATTACCATTTTATTAACGTTATATAAAAATATTTTATCTGTTATGCTGAGACCATAAATATATAAAGTGACTACTGGTTTGTAGAGAAGGTCATGTGTTTTCCTGGCACATAGCCTACCTGTGATTAATCCCCAGCACCACATTTGGTCTCCAGAGATATACCAGAAGTAATTTTTGAAGACAGATGCAGGAGTAACCCCTAAAGAAGACTGGATTCATTGAAAACAAAAAAAAAGAGGAAGGAAGGAAGGAAGGAAGGAAGGAAG